>PVJA010003306.1:0-96777 GCA_004027025.1 Myocastor coypus
AGGGGACGAGAAGCAGCCATTGGTTCCTTATCCTACTTCCCCAATACTGACCCCAGACCTACACCTTGGAAAGGCCCTAGAAACCTGATCTCCTGCATGGACCTTGCGAATGTTCTCTAGTCCACGCACTGTAGCTCACGGTCCAGCCAGCCGCCCGAAGTCCTTCCTGAGTCCTCCCTCGGGCCCGCTTCTGCTCCTATGCTCCATGCTCAGAGAGCAGCTCAGAAAAGGAGGGGCGCACAGCAAGCAGAGGCTGCAGCAGTCCTTCAGCAGCCACCTAGCGACGAGCTAACATTTAGGGACATAGTGCTGTGCACGAATTGGGGAAGAGGGGAAAGGCACAGCCCTGGTCCTTGCGAAGCTGGCAGATGGCAGTGTGCCTAGGGGTCAGGCCACTGCTCCCTGGCAGCACCAGTCCTCGTCAGACGATAGTGCCAGGGGCAGGGCAGTGGGGCAGATGCAGCAGCACTGGGTGTTTGGAGGGGGAGGGGTACTCTTACCAGCTTTTCATGGCATCGTGGAATGGAAGAATTGGGAAGTGCCCAAGGAAGCACTAATCTCTTCCTATGTATTTTTTTAATTCACATTTTATTATCTTTTTATTTTTTATTTTTTTTTTTTGAAATTTTTATTTTTATTAATCCCTGTTTACAGTGGATGAGGACCACACCACCATGGGCAGTTCATAGAGGAACGCGGCAGGGCTTCATTCCTTTACTGGCCTCTTCATCTCCCCTTCTCTCCCCTCTCTCCTTCTCTTGCCCTCTTTCACTTTTGCAAAAGATCAACCCCTAATTTCTTTTAACATTCACACTTTCAAGAGCCACCCTTGTGTGGCCCTCCTGGCCTCCCTCTTCCCTTGAGGGTCCTCAAGAGTCCTCTTCGCTGGGCGTTCTTGCAGCATTTCCTGTTTCTGCAGGTCTGGTCAAGATAAGCTAGGAAGTGTGATTCTTTTTCTTAGAGTCGATGTAGAAGCAAAATGTATAAGCATTATAGCAGTTTTGTTTTTTTTTTTTTCAAAAATTGAAACCCTGGACTAGGAATGTATCTCCATAGAGTGCTTCCATAGCATGCACAAAGCCCTGGCTTCCATCCCCAGAACTACCAATCATAACTGTAATCGTAATCATAATCATCCCAGGGTTATGGCAGTCCGCAGTACTCTGTTAGTGTCCTGCTTGCCCAAGGCCAGCTCGTGCATGGGACAGGCAAGCAGAGCAGGGGATGGAGGGAACTGCAGCCCACTCTGGAGGCACACGTGTGAGCACGCACACTCCCCCCCCAGCAACAGATCAACCTCCTTAGCTAGCTCAAGAGAGTGACAGATCAGTGCCCTCCATGACTTTAAAATATACGGAAAGTGCTGGGGAGATAGCTCAACAGGCTAAGCGTCTGCCTCACAAGTGCAAGGACTCAAATTCGATCCCTGGTACCATGCCAGGTGACCCTGAAACCTTAGGGCACTGTGTCAGCCCTGAAACCAGGTGTGGTGGTACACACCTGTAATCCCAACACTGGGGAGGCTGAGACAGAAGGATGACTACATGGCTGAATTGTGCAGCAAGGCCCTGCATCAAATAAATAAGTTTTGAAAAATTAAAATATATGGAAGGAAATGTGAAATAAATATATGAAAGATTTAGTGTAGGCCTACTGACATCCATAACACAAGGACAACAATGAGGTGACAGTTCATACCAGCAATTCTGGAATGCCCAGGGCTCTACAGTAGCCAAAGCAAGCTAACTAGAGAGGTGTCATCTTGATCTGCATAAGTAGCAGCTATGCTTATACCATACACTCCTGAAACTTAATGGCGTATATCTTAGTGAGATAGGAGTAGTTACACTGTTACATCTTTTCTCCACATCTCTGAAACTAGACACACTAAATTTATATTCATTTGGAAATATTTCCATCGTGAATGTGAGAATGCGGAAAAACATTAGAAGATAGGAAGCGAATGTCAACAAGTTAACCAAAACCAGGGGTGTGTTTAGGGAGTGCAAGTAGTCTAATTAGAATGAAGCCCTCACTCTGAGATGCTGGTACAACAATCTGCAGTCATGGAACCCTGTTTGGCCAAGTTGAGTGTTTTTTTTTTTTTTTTTTTTTTTTTTTGTGTGTGTGTGTGTGTGTGTTTGTCTCCACTATGGACCAAGCTTAGTGTTATTGAGAACACGTGGGCAGCAGATTTCCAAAGCTGCAGCAAGCAGGCGACTCTTCACCTCACTCCTTTAGACAAGCAAGTTAATGTAGAGAGCCTCATCAGTTACACATTGTGACCAGGAGGCTTCCGTTTCCCAAACCATTCCTTCCCAGTGCAGCAAGCAAGAGTCCTTGAAGAAACCAGGCAAGCACAGTGCTTAACCTGACTTACCCTCGCACACGCATGTGTGTGTGTGTGTGTGTGTGTGTGTGTGTGTGTCTGTGTGTGCCTGTGTGTGTGTGTGTGAGATACTACAAAGTCTGGCTATAAAGTGAAGCAGAAAACTCTGAGATATACTGCAGTACTAGGAAGAGCAAGGCTTAAGGCATCTTTACTGACTTCCTTAAAAATACCTTACAGGGGACTTGCCAGGTAGCTCAGTTGGTTAAAGCACATGATTTGGCAAAGTCTCTCAGGCACCAGGGACCGTGGTTTGATCCCCACCCCCATATGGAGCATGACACCGGCCCTTAAGGCAGCCTCAGCCAGCCAAAAATAAATAAATAAATAAACAAACAAATAAATAAATAAATAAATTTCCTTACGAAAGTCTCTAGAACTACGAAGGAAATTTCTCAAATTTTCCATGTGATCACCACTATAATAGTGTCTTTACCTTAAAGATACATTAAAAATAATGATTCCTAAGTTATGTCCTTTACCCTACCCCCCTCAAGAAGAACAAATTTCTCATTAGCATATTTCTGCTTAGACATGGTTTGACATAAAAATTCTCCTTTTCCTCCGGAAACACCAGATACTGCACTGTGGTACAGAGGGCTGACATTACTTGTCTAGCCATCTAAAGTCCTCAGGGTCCAAGAGCATGTTTACCTTTTAAAGCTGTAATCTCTGCTACCAAATGTTTTCTGGGCCCAGCTCTTCAGATGAACTGACAGCATTCCAGCCAGGACTAAGGAACATTGGTCTCATCTGGAAGGTAGGTCTTTCAGAAATGACACCAGCAGATCCATCAACATCACTGTTTCCTTTCCATAGGTGAAGTAACTGGAGATATATTGTCATCAGAATTTCTTCCACTGTGCTAGAGCAAGCCTACAACTCACTATCCTGATTTGCCCTATAAGGATAAATCACAGAAGACTCATTCTAAAGTATAAATATTTTATTTGAGAGAGACACAGTCTAATAAACTTACTAAGCTTGATCATGAGGAACAAGCCTGGGAAGATAGAACCAAGGCGAACAACTGTGTATTGTTGAGGCCAAGACAAAGACAGAAAGACAACATTTCTGTAACGCTCAGCAGTCTGGTGGGCAGGGTGCTCCTGCAAAGGCAGCCCGGGTGAGTTGGGCACTGCTAGGACATGGAATGGTTGCAGGTGGCTTGGACGGATTGAGGACCCCACTGGAGGAAGAGGTGGTAGGGAGACACAAGGCTGTCTACGAGGTTCTTCCACTAGAGGACAGGTCTGTGTTGTCCAAATAAGGACATTGTCTTTGGAATTCTTATAAATATTATCTTTCTCCAGATGTGGGATAACTGGCCAGGAAGATGGATATAACTGTACCATGCTTTATATCCCAGCATTTATGGTAAATATGGCAGTCAGTTTACAAGATCTTCCCATTAGACAACATGAAAGAGTAACACGAATTAGACTAATGATGTGCTGTCCATCTATTGCTTGTCCAAATTATATTTAAAAATAATGACTTCCCTCAGAAATGTTTATTGCTGCAAAACATTAGGAATAAAACATCTGAGATAAAATGATTTTTTTGCTTCTTGCAAAACAATATCCTTGGCACTATGTCAACATCTACTCATTTCAAAGAAAATATTGATATGAGAACATCAAATATTACAACAACAAATTATATGCCTTCTGCAGGAAAATGGGGAGCTAAGCCTTTCATGTGTTTTTGGCTGGGCTGTTGTAGCCTTAGGATCTGGAGTGAGATTATGTTTTCTTTAGCATGATAGAATTGGTGATAAAGACACATTGTGTTGGGCACATTTATCGTTCAGTTGGTGAAATAGTTGCTTGAGAAATGAGATGACAAATGAATGTTTGGCTTTACAAAATCCACTCCTGTTTTTCTTCACTCCAGTATTTAATTAGCAGTGGGAATATTTTCCACAGGGAGAAACAGACACTTGAGGTTCTCGCTCTTAATGTATCGGGGCCATGGAGTCCATGACAGAAGGTCATTTTAGCTTCCTGTGAAAGGTAGAAGGAAAGCAGGATTTGCCAGGCTGGAAGTGTGGCAACAGCCATGTAATGTGGAGCTTCTTCAGGTAGGGCCACATTAAGCTTCCAGGCAATGCCCCTGTGAGTGTGTGTACTAGGGCCGCTGCTTCCACCAGCTCCTAAGTGGCCAATGGTGAAAAGTCAAGTCAACATGAAAGAGTCAGAAAGAGAAGTGTACTTTGGAAAGGACAGATACTATAGGACTGAATAGTTCTAGGAGGAATGGCTTTGCATATCCAAGCCTTTTTCTGAGCACCAGGCCCCTGGCTGTGGGGCACTGAGCTTCCCTGCCCTAGGATGCAGTCTCTCACTCAGCAGTCCCTGGGTTTTACGTTTCAGTCTCCCCACCACCATCGTGGGATGAGGGAGGCTGATGAGTCCCAACATGCATAGTCACCAAACGGCAGCCCAGAAGAACTGACTGTGAAGTGGCTTTCCTTACACCCACAAATTTAAGACTCGAGGAAAGCCACTCAAGGTCAGAACAGAGCACAGTGAAGTTAGGACAGTCGGGTTTCAATTGAATTATTGATCTATTTAGTCTTTAGCTGAGTTAATGAAGCCTACCCAGACACGGGGGTCAACAGGGATTTACTCAGTCTACTAACTCAGTGCCCATCTCCATCAGAGACCTCACTACAAACATACTGAGCAAAATGTATGACTGGACATCTGGTCCACCCTCACACCCTCACATGTGTCATAGTGAGGGTGACACATAAAACATGCCATTACAGACAGGCCAATTCTTTCTAACAGGCACACCAGCACCTGCCTATCAAATGTCTATTTTATCTTTTTCAAAATTACCAATTCCATAAATTGTACTGTTCTAATAATAATGGCTGGCCTTCTTCACTGACCAGTTGCCAAAAGCCAGAACTATCTGAGCAAGTCACACAGATCCTTAGTTTTGTAAATGGGCTTCTATTACTTCCCTATTTTATAGATGAAGCAATAGAGGCAGAAAGATCAAGGGCAGACGCTGAAGTTCGGATCCTGCCAGTCCTGGCCCCAAGTCACCCTGAAACTGCCTCTCATCCTCTCCTGGGCTTTGACTCCAATCCTGTAATGCTTTTCCAGCACAAATCCTTCTGCAACTCATTTTCAGAAACATGCTTGGCGCCTGCATTGCACTATTTTAAAACTGACTTTCTCCAGAGATAGATTGTTGTTGTTGTTTATTTAGAGCCATATAAAATTTAATGTTAAACTTGCCTGCTGAGGTAGTAGATGGTAAAGGAAGAGAACACCAACCTGGTAAAGTGTGCCTGAAGTCACTTGGCAAGTTCTCCATTCCTCTTTATTATGTCAACTCTAAATGCTGCAGCAAAAACAGAGGTTGGAAGTGCTATGGTCCAAGCATTTAACAACCTCAGACCTCCTCCTGAATTTTTAAGAGCTATATTTGTAATTGATAAGGCTCATTCCTGATAGTAAAATATGAAACAGTGGTTTTCACTTTTCATTAAAGAGACAGACCCAAATCTCAGCTAGCAATAACAGGAAGATTGGAAGATGGGAAGGAAAGGAAGCCAGGCCCGCTGGCTGGCTGGCACAGCCTTTGTTATGTGGCATGAAGCAGCTCTGAGTAACTGTGTGTCATTAAGAAATCACCAGATAAAACAAGTGTGCTGAAACCAAATTCTGCCCAAAAGTGAAGGGATATGGTATAATATGCACGCTGCCATAAAAAGGTGGGAAAAGCAGATTTAAAACAAACAAACAACAACAACAACAAAAACCAATCAAACACATGCAGACAAAAGTAAGCTTCTCAATTTAGCTGATGTTAGAAAAGCAAAAAACATAGATGAAGAGAAAGCATGGTGCATGGAAGGAGAAAGAAACCTACGTGGGTTAACAGACACAAGAAATGTAAAATGATCATGCTGTTATTAAAATATGTTGTGTATAAGTGATACAGCAAAAAAGCCAACTCTCCAACTTCTGATGAGCTGACTGAGGGGCTAATTTAAGACACAGACCACTAGGCCTCGCCACAGAAATGCTGACCTGGTAGCTCTGGCTTCTAAGACAACAATCTGGACAGTTGTGTGAGGCTGTTGTTTCCGATGATGGTGATCTGAGTTGCAGGTTTCTAGAGCTTCCAATTCTTCAGCTTTGCGTGAAGGCTTTTGATAGGTTCTGGCCCTAGTATGAATTGCTGAATCATTATGGTGGTCATCTAATATGGCTGAAGCCCTTAAAACAACAGCTTATCTTCCCAAAGACCACCTCCCCCTTCTTCTCCAACTCAGCCCAGGGTACAATTTCCTTCCGCTTGTCCCGCCATCTCCAGGAAGGCCCCAAACAGCTCCTCAGGTAAATCTAAACATCCTCCTCAAATCCCACCCTTGGTAAAAGGTCATAAAAGCCTCAGCCTCCCTTTGTTCCAGTTCAGAGAATTCCTTATCTTCCCCGAATTCTCTCTGTGTCCTCCAAGAGAATAAAGCCCTTTTCCCTTTTCTCTTTTCCCTTCTGCCTGTTTCTCGGCTGCGACACGGCGAAAAACCTATCAACTTTTATGGTTCCATGTTCTGGTTTAGACCTTAACTGTCCCGCAAGAGCCCATCTTTTAAAGACTGATTTCCTAGCCTGCACCACTAAGGAGAAATGGCCGAGCAGTAGGAGGCGGGGCCTGACACAAGGAAGTTGGCTGCCTGGGGTTATACGGCTGAAGGAGAGAGTAGGATCTCAGCCCCCTCCCTGGCTGCATCAGGTAAGCAGTGATGCTGCATGATGTGCTACCCCCATGCCCCCTGCAAAGGCCTGAAAGCAACGGCCATGGGGACTGGGCACTGAATCCCCAAATCTGTAAGCCAAAATAGCTCTTCCTGCATACCTATTTGAAAGTTATCAGGACCAAGCGAGTCACTGATGTCAGGCCCTGGGAAAATGGACCTGGGGAGACCATGAAGGGACAGCTTTATGCGTCGTTGCCTGATAATACTATCACAAAAGACTGACAACAGCGCCCCATACACATAGATTTCCAAATGCCCCGTAGAGGCCACCTCTGCCAGATCCTGCTTGGCAAGTGTCTATTCAGCCTCGAACTGATACTTTTGTATTGATCCTGCGACCAAGCGTAGCTGTTCCAAAACAACTACGTAACCTTCCTCATTTTCCCCGCAAAAGTGCCGGTCTTCCTTTACTTCCCTGGATACGCCTTTGTATCCCAGATTACAATCCTCTCCTTTCTCTTTCCCCCCTTCCCCTCACCACCTCCTCTGCCTCTCTGTCCTTTCTAAAGTCATTGCCATGTCCATTGAGATGAACATCTGTGAATAAGCTAAAGTAAGTGTGGGAAAAGGAAACTCAATGAGAGTGGAGGTGACAGTGTGTATGTAAAAGATGACGGAGTCTCGAGAGAGGAGCGCAGTTGAGAAGAGGAGGTAGGGAGAGGGTGAAGAGAGGAGGTGAAGAGGAAAAGGAGCAACAGGGAAGTGTGACTTATCTGGGTCACTGCTTCCCAGGCTCCTGAGCTGCAGGATGAGGTCCAGGGTGTTCTATAGCTATTGTTGCTGCAGCCTCGTGAAGATGAAAGTCAGACAAAATAATCCAAAAAGTGCTGAACTATGACGGCCAAGTCCTCAGGGGTTTATTAGACTTTACTTTCCTCAGACCTTGAGGAAAATCTTCAGCTGAAATCCATTAAGCAAATTAAAGCACAAGAGAAAAATAAACATAGATTGATGTAGATAGCAGTTTTATGAGGGAGAGGAAGCCGTGGGTTCTGACAGAGCTCCCGGCTGTGCCTCAGGCTCTTGGATCTCAGCCCCTCCAGCTCTTAAGATCTGTACTCTCCCAGCTACCCCACTGGCAGCCAGAAGAGAAAATTCATATAACTTGCCTATCCCCAAATGCAAAGGCTGGTACAAAGTGAAGTACAACGTAATCCTCATTGTTCCTGGGCACAGTTCTTGACATCACGCCATGTGTCCTTCAGTCTCCAATCTGGAAATAAGTAACCACCCCTAAAGTGTACCATGCACCAATCATGCCCACTCATGCCCCATCCTGTGTGGACCTGAGATCAAACCAAACCCCTGTAGCATCTGTCACACTAGACATTTTTGCCTAATTCCAAATCTTAATAATATGAGAAAAAAAAAGATTCATGTCATACCAACTAAATACAAAGCACTTATGCTAGGTGCATGCAAAGATGATGAATGCTGGATTTATATTCAAATCATTGCTTCTGCATAGGATTTTGTGAATTTATTACAGGCATTTAAAAGTAGGGCAAACAATATTCCCTGAGGGCAGTGACTGTGTTCCGTGCATATTTTCCTCAGGGGAGGGGCTGAAGCCTGTGCCAGTTTCCATGCAGCATCCCAAGCATCCAGAGGTCCTGTGCGTACCCTCACCTTGCCCCGAGGCTGGCCTGGCCTTGCAGCAGGAGTGGAACAGGATTGTGCAAAATCACAGACATTGTACATTTCCAAACTAAAGAGAACAGAAAAGACAACCCTGAGTCATCTCAGCCCATCAAAAGTGGCGACTACCATCTTGTTTTCCAGAAATGCCGCAGTATTGTTTTTCCTTCATGAGCAAAACAAATTGTACTATTTTTTTAATAGATAAAAGAGGTGCTAGTTACAAAGCACAATATCTTTAAAACAAAAGCCTAGGTTCTCCTTCAGTCCAAGCGTCTGCGAAGAAAACCCATGAGAATCCTCAAGTTAGCTGCTGGTCTCTGGACTCCAAAAGCCAAATTAAATCTGATTATGTTTTTAAAGCAGTGCACAGGAAAGACATAACCAGTTTAAACCCAAAGAAACCTCAGACTTTATTTTGCCAGTTATGTTGGTATCTTTTCCCTTGAAATCTTTCATAAGAGCAGCTGTGAGACACAGACGGGGCCTGCTTGGCCTCTTCCTCTGCCTGACTTTTCCCACTGGTTAGCAAAGACACTAATAGCCAGGAAAATGCTTGGGTTGGGTAGAGACCAGAGGAGAGGTTCAAATGTTCCGCAGACTAGTTTATCAGTCAAAGGAAAAATTAAAAGGGACAAGAGTTTTCCCAAACCCCTAAATGAAATTAAAAATAATAACTGCCTGGAAGCAGCCATAAGGGCTCTCATCTGCAGGATGCTTGGCTGCCTCAGTGTGAGATACCTTGACCCCATCCGGGTTAGCAAACTGGTACAGGCTCACTAGCAGCATGGACTCTGCTGCACGAGCCAGTCTGTCACCCAGCAGTACCAGCTTTTGTTTAAAATGTTCAGAAGTGCAAGGCAAAGTGTAGGATCCCTGGTGTGAGCACCCAACTGCAGCGATGCCTGCGGTGGGTGGCACCTTTGGAGTCAGAGCCTATGGCTTCCTGGGCAGGGAGGTGGGGAATAGGCTCTGATCCAGGGCAGGCTTTGAAGGGGTAAAGGGACTTTGACTAAAGTAGATGGTGGAACCTTTTTTTCTGGAGAGTATGACAGAAATGGCAGCCCCTCACTTGGACAGAATGCCCTTCCTCAGCAGAAGCCCCTATAAACAGAAGTACACTCCTCAGTTAATTTGCAGCATGTACGTTGAGCAACAAGCAATAATTTGCTGTTCTTGTTTCGAGCTGTGCTAGGTGATTCTCACATTCATAGAAGAACATGATGACAAGACTGTCATTTTCCACTGATATGCCTGGGTTTGAGGTGGGTGGTCTTTCTGGATTAATTTTTAGTTTATTATGTTTTGCTCATTACTGAGCTTGTATAGACGTAGCCTGTAACTCAATATTTCATAGATATATCTATCAATACCAGGTGTTTCTTAGAGCAAATCACTTTTTCAGAGTAAATAACTTAATCACAAATATATTCACTCAACAGATAGAAAATAGAAAGTTCTTTCTTAGAAATAAAATTGGAACTACGTGTTACAAAGTCCCAAGATAACTTTCTGGCCTTCAAAGTTCTAATCTAAACAAAAGTACTGATTTTAAACATCTTTGGAGTTTCCTCCTGCTTTTTTTTTTTTTTTTTAAAAGAAAATGTCATTTTCATTGGTTGTATTGTTTATTTATAAATAGCTGCCCTTAATTTGTAAACTTTAAGAATCCAGATTCATTACTGTGATTTTTTTCTTAAATCTAAATTATACACCAAAAAGGTCACCAGACTGTTTGGTTCTCACCATTAGAGCTCACCAGTGCTGAGACAGAGATAAATATTAGCTGGAATCTTAAACACATGCTTATATATTACTGCAAACCTCAGATACAATAAATAAATGACAGCAAAGGAATGGAGAATCTTAGAATTGCTCCCATAAAAATTGCTTCCCACTTGACAGAGTGATGTCATCGGGGTTCTGGCAGTCAGGGCCATGGTATTGGAGGACAAGCAGCTCAAGGTTAGGGGTGCTGTGGGACTGGGATCAGAGGCACCACCGTTCCACCACCCCATCCACCACTGCCGGGAGCCAGGAGCCAGCCGTTATGAGCCACTGTTTTATTTTTTCTCATTCTGGGAGTGCACACTTGGATGAAATGATGGAAAAAGTCATACCACACAGACATTTTTCCTTCTAGAAGTTAAGAAGAAGGGTTCAGCCACAGTGCATGCTCTCTCTGCATTTATCTTGGACTAAAAAAAAAAAAATGGAAATGGCTATGACAAGACATGCTGATGTGTGGGAACAGAAGTGCAGGTTTATGAAGATGCTGGCAGAAGGAAGAAGTTTACCACTGGGCAGACACATGCAGGGGCAAAGTACCAAGTGTGTCAAGGGCAGGACTCTCCCTCTCCCTCTCTGTCTCTGTCTGTCTCTGTCTCTGTCTCTGTCTCTATCTCTGTCTCTGTCTCTGTCTCTCTCTCATACACACACACACAAACACACACACACACACAGTTGTTTCAGCAACTGAAGAAATGCTTAGAGCACCACAAATGTTAGCGAATTCATGTTTTATAGAGTAATCAGTGTGATCTGACTGTCTCAGATGGTGTGCTCAGAATATTTTCCAGTGTTAAGAGCCCCAGAGAACTTCACTGTGCATTTGGCAAATGTCAAAGAACAAAACAATAAGAACAGATACTGTATAAGGTGGATGTGTCATGGAAAACCAAGGAAATACATGCATGCTGTTCATCCACCCACCTCCAGCTGGCCAAAGCTCACCTGTCAAAGAGCTGTCCAACTTCAGCAGTGCAGGCTTGAAAGCAGCAGCTACTAACATTCTGACAGTCCTAGAATCCTTTGGGAACTCAGTCAGGATTATTCTGTCACTGCAAAAATGTGTGCCAGTATGATCACTTTGCTTATAATTACAGGAAATTTTTCAAGTCACCCGAAACCATGGACTAAAAGCCCTACCTAGAAAACCTCCTTGGAACTTATGTCGAATGAATCTTTATGCTAAATGGCCTTGTATTTCTTTACCAAATAATGCTCTAACCTGCCTGTTGTTTTTGGCCAAGTCTTCACTTTCTTCACCACAGCAAGAGTCCATAATGATCTCCACTAATGTTGATAATAACCAGTATCTGTTCAGCTCTTGCTATGTGCTAAGTACTTTTCAAATGTAATGTATCTGGTTTCCCATTTGGTTTTCATAACCACTCTATTAAAGGGGGCATTGTTATTACCCTGCTTTATAGACATGAAATGTCACAAAGGAAAGCTGCTATAGCAAGTGTTGGGCAAAGCCCCAGGTAGTAAAGGATCAGTTCCCAGCCTGTAGGACAATTGCAAGGTTGTGGAAACTTTAGAAGGTGGGGCCCAGTGAGAGGAAGTTAGGTCATGGTCTTCAAGGAGATCTTGGGACCCGGGCCCGGCTTCTGTCTCTGTCTCTGTCTCTGTCTCTCTCTCTCTCTCTCTCTCTCTCTCTCTCTCTCTCTCTCTCTCTATCTCTCAGTCTCTGCCTCTGTCTCTCTCTGTCTTTGTCTTTGTCTCTCTGTCTCTGTCCTCTCTCTCTCTCTCTCTCTCTCTAACTATGAGGTAAAATAAACCTTTCCCTCTTTAAGTTTATCACTTCAGGAGTTTTGTCACAGTGGTAGAAAGCTGACTAGCGGGTTGATGAAATAGCTGAGCAGTCTAAAGCACCTGTTTAGGCAAGCTTAGGCAACCTCCGGGACCCCAGCACCACATGCTGTGCCAGCTCCACCCCCAGGGCAGGCTGAGCCGGCCATAATATAAACAAATAATAAAAAGGCTTAAATCAACAACCTCCAACATTGTCAGTTTCACCTGTAACCCACTGCAATTATGAAACATTTGACTATGTATGTATCTGCTTCCTCTCAGTTCAAAAAGAACAAATTTTTTTCTTTTTTTTTTTTCTTTCCTTACCAATATCAATTAGAAAATGTATCATGTCCATACCCTGTGCTCTGTATTACTATTATGAGGACAATATTCAATGTGTCAGTTATTTCGAATGCACTACTAACGTGTTTTTAAGCTATCATATTGTTATTTCTTATTAAAAGTAACTAAAAATAAAAATAAAAAAACATAAAAGATAAATAAATATCCTAGGGATCTATAAAAAACAAATAATAAAATAAATTTAAAAAAAGAAAGCTGAGTAGCACAGAAGTTAAAGCAACAACTAGTAGTTGGTAGGATGTAAGTTCTTATCCTAGAACTCTGATCTCAGAATTTGCATTCTTAACCTTCCAATTCCTTTCATTCATGAAACTGTTTCTCTCCTACACAAGAAAGGAAAACTAACTGATAAATATATCTAATAGATAACTATGAACTAAAATTTAAATATAATATTTTATCTTTTTCCTTACTGTTTCAGAAGAAGCACTCTAGGCGGTAGCCTAGAATTTTGATCAAAGTACACATCCTTTGGGGAGGATAGGTTACCCTATAATCCTCGTGGCCAGACATTACCCACCAAGCTCACAGGTGGAAACCCTGCAGAAATCTAGAAGGAAGTACAGTTCTGACAAGGGATGACATCAAGAGATATAGGTGGGTCTCAATCTAATGGAGGAATCAAAACATTTAGAAGCATCTAGAACACACAAAGTCTAGTTCTCCTGATAGAATTTCCCTCTCTACTCTATTTGGGTTTTACAAACAAGCTTATATGTTACAAGCCTAAACTATTGGAGTTACTGCCAAAAATAGGTAGTTGGGTGGAGCAAGAGCTAACATAAAATAAGGTTTGATCTCCTGCAAACCATCTCTGCATGTTTTACGAAATGTTCTTTGCTATGTTCACTCAGGATGTGTTAGACATCCTGGGGACCTTACCCAGTTCACTTGACTTTGAGTTGCATCATCCCTGGGTATCATGAGCATAGAGGCACATGCCACAATCTTTACAGCTGTGGAGAGTGGTTCTGCATAGCCCACATCAGTCACCCAAGTGACACAGTGACTCCCTCATTCAGCTGTCACTCTGTCAACAGCTGATTCATTTGGATTAATGCAGTATTTTTTAAACTTTCAAATAGATTTGAATCCAATTATAATTTAGAGTCTCATATTTTTAAGTGTTCTCTTCTCACTCATCAATGCCACAACAAGGGGAGCAACTCAGATTACCCTGGGAATATGTTGGGGTTTCTGTCCAAATGTCACCCCAAAGCCTCATGCAGTCATAGCTGGGCTTTTCAGAGGACCTAGAGTGTGTGAAGTTGGGATCAAGGGAGTATGACTACTAAATCAGTTCACTGTTAGGTTTGGTAGAATTCTGGCTAGGATTAGCACTGCCCCACCCTTGGTGTGAGTGCTATTTATCCCATGGTTAAGTAGCCTGGGTAAGACACAGGTGACAGAAAGAGGTCTGTGGTCTCCTGTCATTTGCTGCTGCTGCTGCTATGGCCTTCTGCTTGCCATGAAGTGTTTCTCCTCTGTGATGCCCATCTGCCATGCTGCCCTGCCTAAGAGCCAAGCAACTCAAAACTGAAACCTCTAAAAGCTGTAAGTCAAACAGACGTTGCCTCCTCTAACTTTGACAGTTGGACACTTTTCTCAGCAATGAAAAAGTGACCAAGACAGGATGGAAGTGATGGTACTGGATCTGTCCATTTCACTTGTGGGTCAGAGCTCTCAGAGTGGCACATGGGTGGAATGATTCCCAGGCACCACCACAGGGCTTGTAGGTTCTAAGGAGCACAGTTTGGAAATGTCATTTTGAAGAAATCACCATTAATATCTTCTCCATACCTGTGAACACTACATCCATGGACTCAACCAATCTCCAGTAAGAAATACTAAAAATTCACCTGTACTGGATGTGTGCAAACTTTTTTCTTGACATGATTCCTTAAATAATAGAATATAGCAACTATTTATTTGGCATTTACATTGCATTAAGTATTTTAGGCAATCTAGAAACTTTTTAAAGTATTATGGACAGTATTTGCAGATTATAAGCAAGTGCTGTATTATTTTATATGAAAGATGGAATCAGGTCCCTGAGGATGTCAAGGGACAACTGTGTCGTAATTCTCTTGGAAGAGGTTACACAAAGTTGGTTTCAGTGGTTAATTCTCAATCGTGGTTTCATTGTTAATGGCCCATGAACGCAAAGGAGACATCTCACCATGTCAACATTAGTGCGTGACAGAAGGAGGGCCAGCTGCCTTACATCCTCCAGGTCGAAACTGCTTCCTTGGTATCTTCCTCAATTCTGATTCAGTGGACTGAGATCAAGAAAACTTAATTTTAACGGATCTTTTAGGTGCTTTCCAGGCTGGGGCAGTGAAGACCATAAGCACTAACAAAAACCTTGCAGACTCACATAAGGAAATCTCTAGAACAGACCAATGCATAGACACCGCACCAAAGACAACCAAGGCTGCAGGGAGGAGAAATGGAAAGTAGCAGCTTCATGGCAATTCAGTTTCTTTTCAGGATGATGAGAAAGTTTTGGAACTCAATAGTAGTGATGCATGATTAACATTGTGGCTGTATTTAATAGTCCGGGTTTGTACCCTTTAAAATGGTAAAACAGGAAGTCTTATGCTCTGTGTGTTTTAACTACAGCACACACATATATAGATACGCAGGGACATACACAGTACATATATATGCTGCATGCATCGAAAAGCCAGCACTGCCCACAGCACCATTAAGGTGACCAAGTTTATGTTTGATTTGTTGTGTGCTTCTCTCCCGGTTGGCTCAGTAGGGTAAAGAAAGGGCTAGGTGAGGTACTGGTTTGACTATCTCTACCTGTGCTGTATGGCTCTTACTTTGTATGGCTTCCAGATAAGTGGGCTGAGAAGAATGTATTCATTCACTTCTTTTTGTGTATTGCAATGTACAGCAGTTTAGAAGGAACAGATCTTATCAGCATAGCTCCATTTTATACCCAAAAGAAGCAGGATGAGACTATGCTAACAGGATCAACAGTAGCAGTAGGGCGTTTACATCAATTTAAGAAAATAAACTGAATTCATCAGCTTATAAAAATAGAGGTTGATGTTGGCTCACAACTGTGAGGCTCCTGTCCCTGATGGACCAGCCTCATTGTTTGGGGGTTGAGATAAGTAGCCCATCACGAAGAAAGCTTTGGAGAGCCAAGTCACTATTCTCATGGCCAAGAAACAAGAGACAAAAGAGAGTGAGAGTCCATCATCCCCTTCAAGAGCTTGCTAACTGACCCCAAGTCTCCTCTAGGCTCCAGGTTTAAGGAATCCATCATCTCCCAGGGGCAGCATTCTAGGGGCCAAACCTTTTATGTGTGGGCCTTTGGGAGACATAAGATCCTACCATCGTGTATTTAATATGGTCAGTCTTATAAAAACAAGACCTTCAAAGAATAAAATACAGTATTATAATGACTTTCATTGCGAACACTGACTTTGGAGTCTTTTTGCACCCGCTTAGTGAGTTTATCATTGGCGAAGCATTTAAAGGTTTTCTGATGGAACGCTTAGTTGGCCATTTGAATATTATAATAATGGAGGATTTCAACTACACTAAACTTTCCTGCACTAGAAGAAGAGGCCATCAGATAATAGAAGATTCTAACATATCTGGGAGTCACTTTAGATCAATAGAGGCGATGCAAAGAGAGCAAAGAGCCCTGCTAGCTCCCCTTGCCAGGGGGTGTGACACATGTCACACCGCTCCAAGCACATGTCAGAACTTGGGAACTGTTGGTGGTAGAAAGTGTCAACTGCTAGTGTCACCTGGGCTTCATAGATTTTTCTAATACTCTTTTTCTGTTCCAGAATCCAATGAAAAAGACTATGATGTGTCTAGTCACCATTTCTCTTAGTTCCTTCAGTCTGAGGAGTTTCTCACTGTTCACGACTTGGACACATCTGAAGAGCACTGCTCAGGTATTCATTTGGAGTTTCACTAATGTTGCCTCAGGATTAGGCCAAGGCTATGGAACTGGGAAAGAAAATCCCACGGGAGAAGCAGGTGCTACCGCGTTCTGTCTGGTGTCCATACTGGGACTCATCCTTGGTAAGGTAACTTCAGTCACTTGGCTGACATGGTGTGTACCTGATTTTCTCACCAGAAAGTTATGATTTCCCATCTCTAGGTCTTTTGTAAGCAAGTAGCTGAGCCTATCCCTTACCCATGAGGAAAGTTAAAATGAGGAAAATTAAACTTCGTTTCCTGGACTTTATTAATAATAAGATAAACCAAATATTTAGAATGCTTCCATAAGCAAGACTTGTCAGTGTTCTCTACTTATCTCTCTGTTGTCCTTCATTTACATCAGTATACTTCAGTATTTATTTGATTCTGTGTGTTATAATCCAATAGTATGTTTTTTTTACTTTGTAGTTAAATTGTCTCAGCTTTGGCCATTGCTGATTCTTTCAATTTGGCTCTTTATTTCTTTGCTATGTTCAACCAGCTTATCGAACATGTTGTGTTCCTCTTTTTGAATACTTCCTTACTTTCTTATACTAACAAGATGATCCAGGCTCCCTTGGGTTTTTCTTACCCTAGTCATAAAACCACCCAGTTGCTCAAGGGACCCTGACTCCTTTTTTTTCTTTGGTGGTACCATGGATTAAACTCATGACTTTATGCTTACCAGGTAGGCACTTATGTTGCTGAGCTATATCCCTGGCCCCTTCCTGAGTTATTTTATTGAAGAATGGTACTGAAAGCAAGGCCTGGTGCTAAAGAGGATTATTGCTCCTGGAGTGTCACTGTGGGTGCTTCAAACAGATATCTATGCTAGTGTATACATGTATATCTACATTTACATTTGCATCTATGAGATAGACAATAGAAAGATGATAGATAGACAGACAGACAGACAGACAGACAGACAGATAGACAGACAGACAGATAGCTGCTCTGATTCTAATCCAACACCACAAGGTTCATTTGCTCTTCCTCTTTGCAGCATCTTCCTCCAACAGTATGAAAGCTGTCCACGATCATTGACATTTTATCAATTGACTTGTTTAACCCTTGTTTATATCTAATTGACATTTTGCAGAATTGCTAAACCTTAATCCTATGGGAAACACGTTTATCACTTTCATTTACTACAGTGCTTTTGTACATATCCGCATCTTACCGCATCCAGTGAAAACACTACTGCTCCTAAATGGCTCAGAAGAGCAACCCCCTCCGCACTCCTTAGCCCAGCTGCACCACACATTCGTGTGTAGTTAGCTGTTCTTGCTACAGTTTCAGTTCCATCGTGGGATCCTCCAACATTCTGGTGGATATTTTTCATAAAACAAAATTCAGCATATGTGACATACTGTCCTATGGTGTTGACAAACACGTAAGTCCTGGGTCTACTACCTCAGTACCATAAGGAACACATACAGTGACCTGAAACTTTCCTCATATAATGCTTTGGTGTCAAATCCTTCTCCAACACTTGGAAACCACTGATTTGCTTTGTAATAAAGTAGTTTTTCCTTTTCTAGAATGTTGTACAAATTAAACATGTTTCTGTTATTCCTAGCTTCTTTCAATATGTACAAATTACTGTGAAAATTAGAACAATTTATTATTGAGTAATATTCCACCATATGGGTATGCTAGAGTTCGTTTATACATTCCCCTGAGGAAGGACATTTGGTTGTCTCCAATTTTCAGTGATTTTTATTTCATGTGAAGGTAGGTTTTTTTATTCACTTGGGTAAGTGCTTCAGAATGTGACATCACTTTTATGGTAAGTCTATATATGCAACTCTAAGAAACTGTAAATATCCAAAAATACAAATGTCTTTCATATGTAAATTGTCTCATTCCTGTTAACGTGTCAAACAGGTGTTTTTGAAGAAGAAAACAACAGTCTGTCTTTTTCACTGACAGGCAAAATTCTTTTTCTTTCTTTCTTTCTTTCTTTCTTTCTTTTTCTTTGTATTTTAAGGGAAGGTCTACAGGGTGTTCAGGGTCTCACTGCTAGATGGGACTTATAGTGATTCGCCTGTTTACAGCCTCCCAAGAGCTGTGATTACAGGCATGCGCCACCATGCCCAGTCTCAATTGCCATCTCAGTGCACCCCAGGGGTGGGACCAACATGGCAGACCTGGGGCTAGAACCCGGCCCCTGTCCCTGTTTGCAGGCACTTTAATCCACTGAGCTATTTGACTGGCCCAGAAATCTCTTTCTCAAGGCACTTAGGAGACAGTATTTGAAGAATAAACTTATACATTTTATTATATTCAGGAAAAGTTCTATAAATAGCTCTTTTACCTAAGAAAAAATCCACAGGCAGCCTATAATAAGGGAAACACAGGTTGAAACTATTCTGAGATAACATGTTCCATCTCTCAGATCATCAATATTAAAAGTTTGACAGGGCCAGGGGGATAGCTCAGTGGGTTAAGTGCCTGACTGGCAAGCACAAGGGCCGAGGTTTGATCCCTGGTACCACGTACTGTGCCAGCCCTTGGCGAGGTCATGCCAGTCACTGAAACCAGGTGCTGGGAAGGCTGAGATAGGAGGATCACTATGAGTTCAAGCTGCATAGTGAGATCCTGTACCAAATACATAAAATATTTTTAACAAGTTTGACAATACAGCACACTGGATGGGCAGTGGTAGAGTCTGAGTCCACATGCAAGGCAGGTTGACACCACCCTGCAAAATTACAAAAACCTGATTTGTCCTGGAAATTTCATTTCATTCCAGAAAATTGTCCTATGTATATTACTGCAAAAGTGCAAATAACATGTTTACAAGACTTAAGCATATAACAGAAAAATGAAACAAGTTGAATATGCCATGTACTGTTATATCTGCACAACACATTATGTAGACTTAAAAATAAATTTCATTCTTTTTTTTTTTTTTTTTTTTTTTTTTTTTTTTTTTTTTTTTTTTTTTTTTTTTGTCTTTTTGAGACAGGGTCTCGCTATGCAGTTCAGGCTGGCCTTCTACTCATTTGTGTAGCCCAGGTTGGTCTTGAGCTTGCACCCATCTTCCTGCCTTAGCCTGTCAAGTGCTGGGATTACTTGACAATTTTAAGGCTGTGCCACCATGCCCAGCCTTAAAAATAAATTTCAAAAAAACCTTTCCATTTATTGGCAGATGGGCTTTGAGAAATAAAATTATTAGTAAAGTTCAACCAACAGATCCTACTTAGATCAATATATCTTAATTAGAATTAATGTCAAATGAGTTATTAAACACAAGAATGCAAATAAATGAACCTTGACATCAAGCCCTTTACTATTAGCAAAGTCTCACATTGAAGTTTTCAAAAGTACATGAATCTTCCTCAAAATATCATATTAAAAACATGCAGCTGTAGCATAGGAATTGTGTGCTCTTAGTAAAACTGCAAATATTGATTCCACCAGCACCTTCTTTTTCATACTTCAGTTTTGTGTAAGTTTATAATTTATGTAACATTTTGGCATGGAAGTTGAAGAGTGTGATTTATAATTTAATATACACCTACTAGGAGTTCATTATCCTTCTTGGGGGGACCTGTGATAAAGTGGGGGAACTGCTGCTCTAGCAAAGAACCCTTGTGCAGGGTCTGGCCAAGTTCTGTAATGAGGAAGGCTGTTAAGGAGGCGAAATCAAGAGAGGTGGGAAGATGCTGAACGCGGATGTCTCATTCCTCACTGGTGGTTGAATTAGGGTGTTAGGAGTGCAGGATTCTATGGCTTTTATGTACTGAGAAGAATTCTAGAATCCTTATGCATTGGAGACAAAGGAGTTAGGAATTCTGTCTTCTCTAAGCTCTACAGGAAGGTCCTGGTGTGAGGGAAGGCTCATTCGTACCCCGTGAGAATCAGTACAAGAATGGCTTCCAAGAGTAAGCTGTGGATCGCTGACTGAGTACGTAAAGATAGATTTATCCCAAGTCATCACCTGCGAAACCGTCTCTGGGAGCAGACAATAGGAATCTGCTTTTTCAGTAAGACTTAAATTATTCTGATTGCTGGGCATGGTGGTGCACACCTGTAATCCCAGTATTTGCAAGGTTGAGACAGGACAATCTCTGTGAGTTGGAGACCAACCTGAGCTCTCTAGTGGGTTCAAGGCCAACCTGAACTGCATAGTTAGACCCTGTCTCAAAGACAAATAAATAAAACAAAATAACTCTGATGAAGCTACATGCTCCAAAGAATAAGCAGCAACAATCCATGGCTTGAAGGCTGTAGAAGGTAATCCTTGGGCCTACCATTGCTGCGGCTCCTGTTCTGACTTGTGTGAGACCAATAAGCTTCCCAGACACGGGACAGAACAGAATTTTAGTTGTAATAATTTTAGTTCTACATCTTAGACCTTATTTATGTGCTTCACACTGCCTGGCATAATGCCATAGGACAGGGACCAGCCCACTTTTTCTAGCTCTTTTAGGCTTTGAGGTCTAGACCAACTGATACAACTACTCTGCTCTTTCTCTCTTCACATGAAAGCAGCTGTAGGCAGTGTACTATTACCACATGGGCAGGGATTTTTCCCAAGAAAATTTTAAACAGCAGGCCTTCTTTGTGGACCCTTGATAGGCACAAGTGTGTGTGGCCTCCATGATTAGGGCCTTTGGCACCTCCACTGTGACTCTACTTGGACCTGGGGTGAAACTCACTCCTGTATGTAGCCCCATCCCTTGGTGGGACAATTCAGTGTCCATAAGAGAAATTAATAACTTAGGAAGCCTCTAGGCAGGGACAGAAGATATTCCTGCATGGAAATCTGCATAAATACTGAGTTTAATATGCTCAAAAGTCACCAGAAACTTCTGTCTGCCCCCTCTCCAGCAAGGCCCAGGCATTCAGGAAGATGTATTATCCATGCAGAAAGAGCTTGTTGAGAATCATAGCCAGAAGACCCAGACACAGAGCTCTTACCTCTACTCCACTTTGAGGCAGGTCTCTGATCCAGGCTCTCTGTCCTCACCCAGCTGTCCCCATCTTGTGAGCCACTGCCATCTGCCACCCTCCAGTCTGCTGGCAGGCTTGTTGGGGCCCCACTGTCTCAGTAGCAGGGGAATCCAGGAAAACAATACAATCACAGTATAAGACAAACGATGTGATTGACGCAATGCTCCCACATTTGGAAACGCATCAGAAAAGGGGAATGGAAGAAAGAATAGGATTCTTACTCATTTCTCTTCCGTGAACTCCCAGACAGTAGATCTTCAAGTTCTCCTTGCAGGGCTGCATCTGTTTGCTCTCTGCCTGCAACAGAACATGAGTGTCACATATGCAGGGTATGTTGCTCCCTTTGCAGCTATTATTTTCTATCTATGGAGTTGAAATGGGAATCTGGCAATGTTCCCTGTGACTTCCACCTGGATTTCAGTAAGGAAGTCACCATTGCCATGCTTTCCTGGTGCTGGGTACAAAGGTAGCTATGTGGGCAAAGCGCCTGCCAACTCCTGCTTTTCCCGCATGGTGTTTGCACTGCCTAGGGCTTTTCCTTCTCTCCCTGGAGGAGGTTCTGAATGACAGGGACAGGAACTACTTTGGCAGGGCTATTCCTAGCCTCAACTGCTAGAAAGTACCCATGCGTGACAGATAGGACCTAGCGCTCAGTCAAAATTGCCTAACCGCTCTTCTGATCTTTGACAGATTCTGCGTCTGAACAGCCTTGAGGATGAAGGCCACTGGGGTCCTGGTCCTGATTAGCTTCCTGGCCACAGTCGCAGAGTCCAGAGTCTACACTCGCTGTAAACTGGCAAAAATATTCTCGAGAGCTGGCCTGGACAATTACGAAGGCTTTGTCCTTGGCAACTGTGAGACATCTTCCTCCCCATTCCCTCGCTGGCCTCAGAGTCTCCTCTGAGGAGTCTTACCAGTGTAGGTGTTATCTACGGAGTTATTCTAACTTTTATGTGCTCAGGCCTCGCTGGAGACACGCCAGGAAGTCACGTGTTCTCTCTCCTGTTCTTTATTTCTTTGCCTGCGCTTGGAGTCCTCTGTCCCTATTCCTGAGGTCCCATCTTATGAGGCTAGGGAAGAGAAAAACAGTACCACCTTATTGGTGGTGTGGGGCACAGACCTCAATTCCAGCACCGGGACATAGCCTCTGGCTTGGTGTGCCCCTTCCAGTGTGGCATCCCTGATCCTTGAGTGTCTGCTGCAGGTGCCACCTGCACTGCCACACTGAAGGTCTCCAGGTAGGAGGTAACATGGATAAGGGAATTCGCCCTAAGACAGGCATGAACATGCAATGCATTTCCGTCCCTGACCTCCGGCTTCTGTCGTGCATCCACAGGGATTTGCATGGCGTACTACGAGAGCCACTACAACACGACAGCTCAAACCACCCTGAAGGATGGAAGCACTGACTATGGTATTTTCCAGATAAACAGTTTCACATGGTGCAGAGACAATAAGTTTCAAGAGAAGAACCACTGCCATGTTGCCTGCTCAGGTACAGATTTGATTTTCCTAAAATTATCCCCAGGCATAAAGGAAAGAATGCTGACCACCTATTTCTGCTTTGACCAAAATTCAGGTTTATATTTGCAGGTTCATCTTTCTGGAAGCCCATACATTATTCTATAGTTCCAAAAAGTGACACTCACAGTTCTGTTGCTGGTTATGCAAAGATGATCAGTCCTCCTCAGAGGCTTTCAGGAAGCCATGCACAAAAACGAGGCAATAGACAGATGATCTTACTGCCCTCTCCTCTGTAGAGATATTGGGTGTTGCCATCAGGAAGGAGAAAGCCCTTCGCCAGCTGCTTTGCATAAGCAATTTATCCAAAGGATGCTGTTTGTGATTCCCTGTGTGGACTGAGGCATAGAAATTAAACTGGAACTCACTTCGAACCCTTGTACTTCAGTCTCAAGAATACAGCACTCAGAATAACAGACTCTACCCACAGAGGTTCTGCTTTAAAAGCTGTATGTGATGAGAAAGATCATTTGTGCTTTATGATTGAAAATTGCAGCTGTGGACTGACCGTAGGGGGCTCTGGGGGAGGCAACATTATTAAGTAAATTATAGAAAACTCTGATGCAATGATAATTGACCTGAAGTTTGAAATAAAGACAAGACTTGAGTATTCAGAGATAGAGAAGAGTCATTCTAGGCAAGGGGACAGCGGAGTGAAAAGCAGCACACAGGAAGGTGTGGGGCACAGATGGGCCAGCAAGACGTCATTCCTAAGTGCAATAAAAGAGATGTGGTGGAGCATCCCAGGTGCACAGGTGGATGTGGCCTGATGATGCCAAGTGGCAGGACCTGGGCTGGGGAGCACATGCTGATCTCAGCCTAAAGCAGGAGGCAGGAGGGGTCAAGCAGTCAGCCACTGCATAAGAAGGAGTCAGGTGTGAGTTCGATTAAAGGAGAGACCATCTCTGCACCTCTACAGTTGGGAAGCTGAGAGATACAGAGGCCTGAGTGAGGGCCATGTCTAGCACCCCAGGGAAAGGGACCAGGAGGGACACAGCCAGAGAAGGACTGCCATTTGCTCTCCTTCCTGAGACCACTTTTCTCTGTTTCATTCACTGAATTATGGTCAATCCCCAGGATGGCACGTGGCACGTGTGAGTGTTCAGTAAATGTTTACCAAACACGTGGACGGAGAGGAGGAGGAGGAGGAGCAAGAACAAAGTTAGGCATAAAATCCACCCCATGACAAAAATTCTTTGGAAACAGGAGCTAAACTATTTTAATGTCTCTTTTTCCCATATAAAAGATAATCAGTATCGATGTTTGAGTGTGTGACTTATTAAACATTACATTAATTTGCCTAGTATATTGCCCCACCCCTACATTAACACAGAATGGTCCTTATTCTGAGAAGGCAGATCACCCAGTATTTGACCAGTGCTTCACATGGGACATTCTCTTGTTGAGCTAAAATCTACCTCCTCTGGCTTTCTTTGATCTTGTCTTCTCCTTCTGAATTTATTCAGAACAAATTTGTTCTATTTTATACATAGAAATGTGTTAACTGCTTGCGAGTCATCCATTTTCTAGTCTCTGCCCTCTTGGCATCCTCTGTGCTGAAACACTCAGCATCTTCACTTTTCTGTACTTGTGGCTTGTTAAGTCTGAATTATCTTGTTTGTTCTGAGACAGAGTCTCTCACTAAATTGCTCCAGCTGGCTTTGAATGGAGGGTCCACAGCATTCCAGAACTCCAAATTTTAGAAGCGAGTCCAACTGAGTGACACTTAGACCTCCGCATTTCCTTTCTGTCCCCTCCCCAACTCTGAAAGAACATGGAACTCCATTCCCAAAAGAGAAAGTAGAAAAATCTTTCAGCAGAGAGACCTTGAAAATCTGAGGTGAGAACTCCAGGCTAATGACACAGGAGAGAGAGAGAGAGACAAAGCTGCCTTTTTAATGAGAGTTATTAGGCCACAATTAGTTAAGATTTTTCCTACAGGGGCAACAATAAATATTTTAGGATTTGTAGACTATACATTTATGTTGCTACAATTTGCCCTGATGTGGTGTGAGAACAGGTACAGAAAACACACGCATGAATGGGCCTGGCTATCGTCTAGTAAAGCTTTATCATAAAAAGAGGGTGTCTGGGGAGACAGCTCAGCTGTCTAAGTGCCTGCCTGGCAAGCACAAGGACCCAGGTTCAATCCCTGGTACCATATGCCATGCTGGCCCCACCCCAGGCCCGAAGAGCCGGGCATAGTACCCGGCGTGGTGGCCCATGCCTGTAATCCCAGTGCTAGGGAGACTGAAATAGGAGAATCACTGCAAGTCTGAGCTGTGTGGCAAGACTCTTTACCAAATACATTAAGGAAGAAGGAAGGAAGGAAGGAAGGAAGGAACTAAAGAAAGAAAGAAAGAAAGAAAGAAAGAGAAAACTTAAAAAAATTGAGGTATTTTCTGAGGCATAGCCTACTGAACCTTCATTTAGATAGTTCACATTTAATATGATTACTGTGGTATGTCTAGTTTTACTTTCAACTTTATTTGTCTTCTGTGTATACCATCTCTTCCTGGTTCCATCTTTCCTGCCTTTTTAACCAAGTAAATATTTCCCAGCATTTTTTTCCATTTCTTCCATTGGCCTATCGACTATATGTCTGCTTTACTTCGAATTCATTTAATCTGGGGTTTACAGCAGACACCACTGCATCACCTTCGAGCAGCGCGCGACTTCTCCTGTCATGCGTGAGTTCTATCCCTGTGCAGGTCAGCTCTCCCCATTTCCACATCGCAGGGCCGTTTACTTCTTGTTCTATGCCTGGCAGTGCATTTTATTATTTTTGCTTTAAACAATCATCAGATTGGGGAACTTTTTAAGTGAGGAAAATGGTTTCACTAAATTTATTTTCATCACCTTCCCAATCTGTCGTCCCCCACCCTGTCCCCCTCAACCTGCCTTCCTCAGGTGAACCATTCGGGGGCAGGGAGGCCAGTGCTGCCGTGTTCTGTCAACCTAGAGAACTTCCTTCCACGGTTTTGGTTCGAGGAGAGGGTTACTTGTAAACATCCTCTCAAATTTTGTCTACCCGAAAATGTGAAAATCTCCCTGTTTCATTTTCAGTTTTGAATATATATATAAGTTCTAGGGCCAGCCAGATAGCTCCTCAGACTAAAGCACCTGCTTAGACAGAGTGCGGAGGCCAGGATTGAATCCCTGGCATGCCATGCTGGCCCCGCCCCCCAGGGTGTGCTGAGAAAGCGAATGAAACTGGGCATGGTGGTGCATGACTGTAATCCCAGCACTTGGGGGGCTGAAATCAGGAGAATCACTACAAGTCTGATCGGTGTGGTGACACCCTGTAGACCATATGCTAAGTACATTAAATAAATAAATAAATAAATAAATAAATAAATAAATAAATTCTAGTGCCTTTCAGTTTGCCTCATTAATGATGCAAAGCCAGCAATTTCTTTTGTTGTTGTTGTTGTTTGTTTCTTATATGAATCTTTTCTCCTCCAGAAGTGCTTACGATGTTTGTCTAAATCACTGATTTTCAGTAAGTTGAGTAGGCATGAAATTGGTATTTAATTTTCTTGGTACTCACTGATATTTCAGATCCTTAAGTTTATAACCTTGAAGAAATTTTTAAATTTAATCTTATAAGTTTAGTAAGTGTATAAATTTGGGGGGGGATTGCCTTTTGAATTCTAATGACACATCCAATAGATTGTGGATGTTTTCCTATGGGACACTGAACTTCTTCATTTTGTAGTATTTTTCTGCCATCTGTGCTTTATTTTCAGTAATTTCCATTGCTACCTCTTCAAGTTCTCTGATCTTTTTTCCAGAGTGCTTCTTTAAACCTATTAGTGGAATGCTACCCTTCGGACATCATTTTCTAGTTCAGTGTTATTAGTGTTTACATCATCTGCCTCATTTTATTTAGGCTTTTTAATGCAGCTCATTTATTATTTCACAGTTCAGCATGGCAGAAATGTTGCCAGAGCTCCATCAAATCTCACACACCGAAGAAACATAGTCACCAGCTGGGGCTGTGCTGTCGTCACATAGTTGCAGTATTAGTCTCAGTCCTTTCAGCCTGTCATGGAGTTCAGGTTTTCAAGTCCTTGGTATAAATATGCATGTTTAGCATCACTGGTTTAATTTTCCTACCTGTGAGTTCAGTCGAATGTTATTTCTTTTTTATATTTATTTTTAATAGGATAAAAAAAGAAAAAAAGAAAAGTGATACAGAATTTCAAAACAAGACAAAAGGAAAGTAACCGTGATCGTTAACATGCATATTGTTACCTTCAAAGTAGTTGTTTAGATTGCCAGATGTAAGCATGCAAAATTGATGGCATACTTAAGCAGTAATTATTCTTTTTACATCAATGAGTTTTTCTCCTGATTATGGAAGCCATTTTCATGTGTCTTTTCACATTTAATAAT
Organism: Myocastor coypus; assembly: GCA_004027025.1. NCBI lineage: Eukaryota > Metazoa > Chordata > Mammalia > Rodentia > Myocastoridae > Myocastor > Myocastor coypus. Next base: position 27,588 of record PVJA010003306.1, read on the forward strand.
TTAATTGGCTTCTAGACACAGTGTTTGTAATATTGTTGAGTGCCTAGACTATGTTGTCATTCTCTAAGCCATGCTGAACCTTATTTGGTCACCAAGCCTATTCATTCTGAGCAGCCTGGTCCATTTCAGGCTTGCTCTTGCACTTGATTAGGAAGGTTTCAGATGCTCTTTCTGGTTGGGCTCCTTTGGTCTTAACCAAAGCAGGACTCTTAATGACTCTTGCATAGTCCAGGGGCTCTGTAGGATGGCTTCTGTCTAGCTATTCAGGAGCCAGACCACTCCCAGCACTGTGGGCTGTGCAGCTTGTCCAGCTTCTGGCAGCTGTTCCTTCCTGCTCTTCTGGGATTCCCTCCCTTCACATGCCCTGTTATCCTCTAGCCAAAGACTCACTGGTTGTTACTCTTATCCTTCTGAGTAGCTCTTACCTCTCAGAGATTCCTCCTTGTAAGCTCTAGGTGCAATGGCCTCTAATCAGTCTCCTCCTAGATTCCTGTCCCTACTACCTGGGTTCTACTTCCTTGGTCTCTTCCAGGCAGGAAAACTTCACAGTCAATCAACAGCACCCCGATCATTTGTTTCAAGTCTCCTGAGAATCACAACTGTGCACTACCAGTTGCTCAATATCTGAAAATAATTTTTGGTACATTATGCACAGTTTTCTAGCTGTTTACAGGAGGAAGTAAAATCCGTTTCTCCAACATTGACATGCTTGACTTTATAGGGAGCTTGCTACTTTAGTATAGCTCACTATAATTCCAATAATGGAAGTATGGGGAAAATGTATACCTTAAGATACCTTTTGCTTCTAGGAAATTGCAGTATTGGATGGTTCATGATTATGGGTGAAAGAACAGTCACAGCAGTTTTTTCATCATAAACAGCACGGTGGGGGTGGAAGGTAGCCCAGTGGCAGAGTGCTTGCCTAGCATGTGGAAGTACTTGGCTTAGGCCCAGTACTTTTCAAAAAAAGGTATGACATTTTTAGGGAGAGCTTCATCATAGAAGATAGCATGCTAGTTTCATATTTTAATTATTCCCTCCAAGACTAGTCTTTCTCAGTCTTGGGCCAGAGAAGCTTTAATTGTGAGTCATGTCACTTTGTCCCGTGAATTTCAGAAATATGGATTCTAGTCATGGGAACCTAGAAACAAATTAACATTAGGATAAGTTTACAAAGAATATGACACTACATACATGTACAACACAAATGTGACTCGTGCCTGTTTCTGTTAACAAGTATTTCCTGCTCCAAATTGTATTTCTAAAATCCCCGCTTCCCTTCCTCATGCTGATTAGACAGAAAAGTCTCTTTTTCCATATTTGCTATAATTTGAAGGGTCCCCCATCCTTCAAGTTCATATGTCGGAAACTTAATCTCCAGTTCCACTGCTAACAGTATTGGTTGGTGGAGCCTTGGGAAGAAATTAGGATTAAATGAGCTCATGAGGATGACCCCTCTGGCATTAGTGACTTTATAGGTTGAGGGAGGAGATCCCCACTGGCACGCTTGCCCTCTACCATTGCACAGTGCCTTTCACCATGTTACAGTGTGGCAGAGAGATGGCATCAGTTGCCAAGCAGACACTAAAAACATGCTGTGCTCTTAGACTCATCAGCCTCCAGAATCTTGATTCAAAGGATCTGCTCTTTTTTATAAATTTTTTGGTCTCAGGTAGTTTGTTATAGCATCTGAAAATGGGCTGAGAATTTACAAATCTAACTGGTGTGTGTGTGTGTGTGCACATGTGTATGTACGTGTGCACATGCACAGAATTTCCAGATATATTGTCAATCTTTGTGTTTCCTCTAATGGCACAAGTTTTGTTCAATAAAAGATGTTTAAAACAAGAAGGTGGTCACTGACTCTTCCATATAGTCTGATCCACTGACATTAATCATATTTCTCATCTGTCTGGCATCTAAATTGACTTTTGTCAATTCAGAAAGGCAAAAGAGAGGTGAATTTTTGGGGAAGTAGCCATGATTTAGGGGGCTAGAGGATTCTGGGGAGACACAGAGAGACTTGAAAATAGAACAGGAGCTAAGTAGTTCTTTTATGTAAATTGTTGCTGCTTTCTATCAGGGGATGTAGGAGACTATTTCACTGAATAATGCTTTGGTTTCCAGCATAACCCTTTCCTTATTCATGTTTGATTGGGCAGAATTGCCTATTTAAAGTAAATTGGGCAAAAACGATTCCTGGCACGAATCCTCTGGAAAAACTGTCATCTCGGCTCATCTCTGCCCCTCTGCTGCCCCCTGTGCCAGTGTCGTGGTGTTTTAGCATCTTAGCACCTTGTTAGACTCTTTCTCAGTTCTGTCATCCAAGTAGGACTTTTTATGTATCTTAATTGTGTAGGAAACACTGCAGCAAAGCCAGAGGCTGAAACTGTCACACTGTTGCTGAGCTTCCTGGTCAGCATTAACTCCTCCTGCGAACCCACCGAGGAACTTGTCCTGTCCCAAACCCTAACCTTGTTCTTTGTGCTTATGCCTAGGGATGTGCTCTAGTTCTCGAAGAGCACAGTATAATCTGATTCTTCCTCACTCTGTAGGATCTGGGTCCTTCTCAGCCTAACAAGACCCCAGGGACTCTTTTTCTCCTAGGAATCCTGTATCTACACTGCAACACAATACACAATGTCTCAGCCCCTAACACGAGCTATTGCATGCAAAGCAACATGCTCCCAAGAGCCCTGAACACGCACCAGATGCCAGACATTTAAGTTGAAACAATCTTATAGGTAAATAATGAAAAGTTGAGAAAATATGCATGTCATTGTGATTGACTTCATTAATATATACTGTTCCACAAGCAGGAATTCTTGCCTAATTGTTCATTGGAAGAAAATAGCAAAGGATAATAGAAATCAAGCCTTAGACTGAGTTCTGGTTCATTTTCTGGGTTTGTGACCTCAGTTTTTAGGAATAATAACAGTATCCCTCAAAATGATTGCTTTAAACATTAATGGAGATTTTCCATAAAGGAATTTTACATGAATTTGACAGAGTTAATTTCTGTGTCAACTGTTACAAGTACCTCTATCTTTTGAAGCAAGATCTTTTGTAATCTGATAAAACTTTACTTGTCATGGAAAAATTATCGGTTAAATGTTCATGGTTTTCATGCATTGCTGCAATTGCTGTCATTTAGAGATGACAGCTTGTGTTCATTTTATTCTAAGTATAATCAGCCACACTAGGCCAGTGAGATGGCTCAGCGGTCTAAAGCGCTTGCCTAGGTAAGCTTAGGCAACCACAAGGACCGCATTTCAATTCCCAGTACCACATGCTGCGCCAGCCCCGCCCCCAGGGAAGGCTGAGCGGGCCATAACCAAAAAGAAAAAAAAAATCAGTTACACTTAGAGTAAATGTGAATATATCACTACTTTCTGTTCTAATTAAATCCAAGTAAGCAACCTAATTCGCAACTAAACCAGCATTTTCAAGGAAGAATTCCACCTTCCAGCAGCTGAGTTTACATAACAACTTAGTATTGCCATGCTCTGCTGAAGTGTAAGATTGCAGGCTAAATTGTTTTGGTTATTTTCGTGGTAATAAAAGTAATGTCCTTATGTTGAAAAATTGGAAAAGACAGCAAAGACTTAAGAACATTGATGATCTCATGATGGAGAGCTAATGCTTAAACTACTGGTAAACACAAGAACATGAGTCTCCTTTATTTTTCTTTCCAAGCCCGTGCTGCCCAATGGGATTTTCTGTAGTGATGGGAACTTTCTTGAATGGCTCCATCCAGAGTGAGAAGCACCAGCCACAAGTGGCCTCAGAGCACCTGACAAACAGGGTGTTTTGAGTTTCTTCTTGTCAGAGGATCTTGTTGTGTGGATTGGGTTGGCCTTGAGCTCAGCAACCCTCCCCCCTCAGCTTCTGGAATGCTGGATTAAAAAGCTAAAGATGTAATTGTGCTTTGTGACAATCAACTTTGTCGTATTATTTTAAATTTTTCAGCTTTCCAAATGTATAATTGGCAAATAACAACTGGCTCTATTCAAGGTATTCAGCTTGGCTGTCTGATACATGCACACACTGCAGAGTGGTCACTACAGTCTAGTTAGTGGATGCATCCTGAAGCTCACAGGGTGACATTTGTGCAGAGCATGTGGATATGTATGTGACACAAGAACATGACCTACTCTCCACTTCTGGTATATGATACAGTACTCTTGCCCACAGTCATTTTATCTGTATCAGATCCCCAGAACTTATCCACTCATGCTTGAAGTCTTGTACCTTCTGGTCAACATCTCCCCACTGCAGCTCCTAGGAACCACCCTTCTGTTCTTTGCTTTTATAAGCCCAACTTGTTTTAGATTTTTCCAGTTTCATTAATCTTGTTGAACATGTCAAGGTTAAGTTATGGCTGAATAATATTCCATTCTGCCTATATAAGCCATATTTTTGTCCACTTATCCACAGATGGGCACAACTCAAATTTCAAGAGTCACATGTGTCTAATGACTACCATATTGGTCAGAGTAGCACATATTTTTACAACACTGGGGTCAAACCATTACACTGGGAACATGTCCCCACATTATTAAATATTCTGTGAAAATACAATTTCAATGCCTCCTTCTTTCACTCTATAAAGGTATTATTATTCATTCCAACATCCTTAATTTTGAGGCAATTAGATTTTTTCCATTTTAGTTCCTGCAAATAAACCTACAATAAACCAGTTTATAAATAAACTTTCATCTACACCCATGATTACTTCCTTAGGATATATCCCAAAGGAGAAATTACTAGATGGAAAAATGGGAACTTCTTTGAGATGTGTTCCTGGAATGTTGGACTGTTACAGTGGGTAGTTTCACAAGGAGGTCTTCCAGAGCAACCATTTCATTGAACCTCTGTCAACAGTGGGCATGATTCAGTTACCTTTTTAAAAAAAAATCCATGCTTAGTTGATAAATTAAAGCGAATAGCATGTGGCTGGATTTTTTGCCCATTGATTGGTAGTCATGATTATCACATAGATGGACCATTTAGGTCCCCAAGAAAAGACAAGTAGTTCCTCATCTGCATGTGGGCTAAGGCAGACAGTCTGTCTATAGCCTCCATCCGGGTCTGCCTTGACCCTGCCTCACTTAAGGTCCACCCTTCTATTCATAGCACACCCAAGGACTGAGTGATGTCCAGGTGTGCAGACTTAGCCATTATGTCCAACAGGAGGATGCTGGTGGGCATATTCTCCCCAGAGCTCCTGGCCAGTGTGACTGAGGCTTTGCTTGAACCTATATCACCAATAGATATCTCTACTTTTCTTTTTTTTTTTTTTTTTTGTCTTTTTAAGACAGGGTCTCACTATGCAGTTCAGGCTGGCCTTGAGCACACTTTTGTAGCCCAGGCTGGCCTCAAACTCGCACTGATCCTCCTGCCTCAGCCTCCCAAGTGCTGGGATTACAGGCGTGTGCCACCATGCCCGGCTTGACATCTCTACTTTTCATGTCTTCTTCCTCTTCATTTTTCTACAGTGTGAATCTCCAACAAATAGCTTACATCCCAAACCCATGTCAGCATCTGCTCCTGGAGAACCCAGTTTGCAACAGAGATGATGTTAGACTTTTTATATTTACTTGACATTTCTGTTGTTTTTTAAGAATTATGATGTCACTTCCAGATAAACAAACAAACAAAAAAAAAACTCATATGCACAAATACATTTTAAGTCAATTTTTGTTTGAAGCAATAGGAAAAGCAATAAAAATTGATACATTTGGTTTAAAATTTAAAATTTTCCTAAGTCATAGGAAAATAACTTAGACAAAACCCTTGAAAGACACAAAGTGGAAAATTATAATAGACAAAAGCTTAAAATTTACCTAGAAAAATAACTTAGTGGCAAACAAAGGTGGGTATTGAAAACATGTATTTCTCTTTAGAGCATAAAACAGCTCTCCCTTGTGCCCTCTCTAAGTAGATTCCCATACACCCTTCTGGACTAAATTCTTCTTCTGAAATCTCAGGTAATGCAGGATGAGAGTAGTTTTAAAAACCAACAATGTCCCAACAAAGGTAACGTATTGGCGAAGAAACTCAGCGAAAATGAGACTAGAGTTCTGTCAGGCTGGTCTTAGGTCTTCCATCCTTTTGGGTTCCGAGACCATGAGAAAAGCAAAGAAAGCCTCCTGTGAGATTCGCCTCCTAGGTCACAGTCTCCACTAAGCCCTGCCTCCTCTGCTTTACAGCATTGCTCACAGATGACCTCACAGATGCAATTATCTGTGCCAAGAAAATCGTTAAAGAGACACGAGGGATGAACTACTGGTGAGAGTCTTTCCTTGGGCAGCTCCAGAGGGTGTGAGTTGAGCCTACATTCGAGCAGTATCCGAGCATCCTGGTTATGACGGGTCCCCCACGTGCCCGTAGGTGCAGCAATGCTGCCCTAACCCTGTCCTTTCTCTTCCTCATTGACGTGCAGGTGTTTGGGGAAAATAGTAGAATAGATCGGTGTGGGGAGAAGACATAGTCAGAAAAATTTCCATATTCACAAGAAGCTGTTTCAAATAATTGGAGAGAGGGATATTTTCTAATGTGAAGTGGAAAAGGTTCATCCAGACAGCTTAGCAGAGAACATCCCTGGATCTGAGCAGGAGCCCTGGTTCAGCCAGGCCTACACATCCCAAGGCTACTCCTACTGAACTGTGCTAGCTGGACCACCCACTTAGAGGTTCCATATTTTCAGAGATGTGGGTGTTGAACTCAGTGACCCATACTTCCAAAAGCTGTTTGCTTGCTGCTGAGGCAAAAATCTGGGGAGACAAGTTTTACAGCAAAATAATAAGAGACCTTACATCTCAGAAGGAGCCAAAGCTATACTCGGGCATCACTGGCTATTCCACAGAATTCTGCAAGGGTCTGAGCCTCAGAACACATTGGTTGTCCTGCTTCTTTTTGTTATTTCTCCTTTCTTCTCTGCCCCAGGCAAGGCTGGAAGAAACACTGTGAGGGCCAAGACCTGTCTGAGTGGAAAAAAGGATGTGAGGTTTCGCGAATGGGAGCTGGACCTGAGTTCCCATGATGTGTAATGAACGCCAAATGTGCCCGTCACCTTGTCCCCTTTCTTCCAGTATTTCTCCTCAGGGTTGAGGAGGGAAAACTGAAGCGGATTGTGAGAAAATAAACATTTCCACTTAAATGTCTTCACTCTGAATCAGTTTCAGTGATGTCATGATTTTGTGATGTTGAGACTTGAGAAATCATCTCTGGAATGTTCCGGTCCTAAATGGAATAAATTTTCCTTCTTTAAGGTGAGGAGTCCTGTTGATGTAGCCCCTAAATGGCTCACAGCCCAGAAATGACTGCTTATAGCCCAGAAGTGGCTGCTCATAGCCCTGTATGGCTATATTCAAACATTAGGCTTTAAAGCCCATTAGACTTAGTGAGCCACCCAAACAGGTCTCCAGACCACAGTTTACCAACCACTCTGCAAGGTGATCACACTATTCTGCTCTGAAGCAGTGGACAGACAGTGCATCCACAGGGAGTATTCCTGTGTCTGCAGAGGGCTGCTCATGGAAACTTCACTGGGCAAGAAATAAAATGCAGCTCTTACCCTCCATGTCCTGAGACGCCCCACAAGTTAGTCTAGCCTCCATAGAAATGTAACCTATCCAATTCAAAAGCCACACTTCATAAGTCCTCATGACAAAAATGTCTTTAGTCTTAGACATGCTGGTTTTATTAGTTCAGCTAAAGGGAGCCTGAGTACTTGTAGCAGGGTGCTGAGAATCTCTGACCCCCAAGAGATATTCTTAAAGTGCTCTCTGTACTACGCCATGGCAGGGCAGTTCAATTTCTATGAAGCTTTTTCTTATGTTATTTTTTGTCCCTGTGACTCTGTTTAGCTGCAGCAGAGCTCGCTGAAGCTACTTTGTTCTAAATTTAGGTGAAATTAGTAGGTTCAGATAGAATGCAATCTGACCTAGGGAATGTGCTAAGTTGAAGTTTGTTGCAAAAACAGTTATGCCAGTAAATAGCTTTCCCACTCAGAAGAAAGTTCTTGCTTATGTGATTGAATATTATGCCAATGCCTGAAAAACCTTTCAATAAAATTGTTTTTAACCACCCACGTCTGTCTTTCTTTCTCTCTCTTTCTTTCTTTCTTTCTTTCTTTCTTTCGTTCGTTCGTTATTTCTGTGTTTGGTACAGGGTCTCACTAGGCAGCTCAGACTAGTAGTGCTCCTCCTGTTTTCAACCTCCCCAGTGCTGGCATTACAGGCATGTGCCACCATGCCCAGTTTCTATGGCCAGCTCAGCGTGTCCAGGGACAGGGTGAGAACAGCAGGTGATGCCGGGGATCAAATACTGGTCCCTGAGCTTGCCTAAGTAGGTGCTTAGTCTGCTGAGCTATCTCCCCGGCTCTCATCCAGGTTTTTATACGTGCTCCCTTCATGCCCATTGACTTTATTGTTTAAAAATTGGACTATTCTTCATAACAAGTAACTAAACACAACATAGAATCATATAATCCAGACACACTGTAATCAGTGGTGCAAACTATAGAGGAAAAACTTTTGAAACTCACCTACCAGTTGAAGAATAATTCTATCAGATGACTGAGGAAAATTTGAAAAATATAGAACCCATTAGTCGCACTAAATCAATAACCTTTGTTTATAGAAGTCCATAAATATGCATTTTAACAATTATTGTCCAGTCATCCATCTGTCTCGCGGTCCCTGTTCTTAGCCAAACCTCCTGCTTCATTAAAACCAATGGCACCAACTTAATGAGTTGGTGAGGATCTGGCGCCAGCCATTCAAAAACTAGAGGAAAGACTTTCAAAAATAAATAAATAAATAAATAAATAAATAAATAAATAAATATCCAAGTAAAAAAACTGAAGGTAATGGAGGTTCGCTGGCCCTACAATTTGATTGATCTTTCATTTTGCAAAACTCACAAAATGTATAAGCATGCAATTTTACTATTTCTCTCTCCCAAATGTTTTATTTATTCATTATTTCTATAAATACTAACAGGATGAAAAAAATGTGTTTTTTTTTCTGGATAATTTTCCACAATACCCTCCGAAATTTAAGAGGAAAAGATTACTTCTATGTTTGAATTATCTTTATTTAACAAAATTATATTAAAATAACAAGCCATATTTATGTTCCCTTTTATATAGTTTCCAAGTCAGTTGGAGCTACTCTTCTATCCTCTCCTCAAAGCTACCTTATCAACAAATTACCAGCTCCACTGGTCAGATGGTTAAATATTAGGGTTTAGAAGAAAGATGATTTTGGTAAAATCTGTCTTTGGAGACTGTGTTGACTTTGGGGAGCCCTCTTTCCACATCTCTGTCTTTCCTTGTGTTCCCCAACTGGTTCTCTGTTGCTTCTTTATACTTTCTGTTCTGCTCAGCCGTTTACTTTGATGCTTCCTACACTGAGCATTCCATCTGCCCTTGACTGTCTTTGTTCCCAACTTGCAAAATAATGCCGCTTCCACGCAGCCTATTCAAACCCATCCCAGCTGATTCCACTGATCCCAATGAAACTTTTTCTCAACTCGTGGTTGGTGTGCACCTTTAAATGAGGTCACCGTGTGCTGGAGCTTTCACCCTCTCTCTGAACTTAGGGAGGCCCGCACCCTGCCTTTTACTTTCCTGAGTCTCCACATCCTCCTCTGCAGGACCAAGTACACAACGGTCATCATTTAAAGAGAGTGCATGCTGACTGTTGGTTCCACTGAACACATGCAGGATTGTAGAAGAAGTACAAGGTAACTCCTTGCATTTAGAACATTATTATTTTCAAAATGCTCCTTATAAAAAATCTTGAGATACAGGACCATGCAATCTTCATTTTGCACAGGTCAATGGGATACTGAATGCTTAAAACATGAAAATCATTTATTCTGATGTAGGTTAAAGGATGCTCTGGGACCTCTGCACCTTACATTTGGGGGAATGGGGCTTCTAGGCCCTGAGCCCCTGCCATGCCTCTAGGCTGAAAAGTGCACATTGCTGTAATGGACATCTCATTGCTGACTTCCAAGGCAGCCATAGCATGGAGCATGGGGGTGCCAAGTGTCCTCTATATCATTATGTCATAAGATGGAACCTCACAAAGCCAGCTTACAAAGGGTTCTTATACGCCAACACTCAGGAGGACCTCTGAGTGTAGCAGAAGCATTGGGGCTATCCAGGACTTCCTTGAAGACAGTGTATTACTCAGCTTCATCTCACTATAACAAAATACTCAAGACAATTAATGAATAAGGAGAAAGAATTTCTTTTGGCTCATTCATCTGAAGATCCCAGGAGGTCCTATCACACTGGGTCTCTGATAAGAGCAGAACAGGTAGAGCAGGGAGCAGCTAAAGGATGCTTTCATCCTGCCAGCCTGGGAGTAAAAAGAGATAGCATGAGATCAGGTGTTTTACAATCTCCTTCCAAGTCATGTCCCTTAATCACATCTCAGTAGGTCCCACCTCCTAATGGTCCATGGAACCTCCCAGAAGTATCATTTTGGGGATCAAGCCTTAACACATGAAACTTTGGGGATACTGCCCATCTTTATCCCATACCAAATTGGAAGGTAGGAGCGCAGCACTCTGCCTGGAAAGGAAGCAATGCTCTCCCCGCACTTTCCTTCCCTCTCTCATCCAGCACCCTAAGCCACAGAAATGAGAGAGAGAGACACTCAGACCATCCTAACCCAGATTCACCAAGCACATCTACCTAAACCAGGAGGGCGAGAGCTCACCGAGCCTCAGTGCAGAGGAGAAGGGAGAAGAAAGATGCCATAGCCAGCATCGGTAAGGGAAATGATACAGGACACATAAGAATGAAGAAAATGCCCACACTAAAGATGCAAAAAAATTAAGCTGGGGACCTGGATCCTATGACAATGTCCTGCATGAGTCTAGCTGAAGACCTAGAGCCCATGACAAAGAGATATAGAGCCCATGACAACGTCTTATGCAAGTCCACATCAAGGATCTGCACGGGGAAGGCCCAAAGATCAGTAGTGGAAGCTAGCAAGTCTGCTCCAGCAGGGAAAAGGATCTGTGCCATCAGGCTGAGGGATCTGCACTCCAGCCAGGAAATGATGCTCAAAGTGAGGACCAGAGTTCCTTTAAAATGTACTACAGCCATCCTCAGCACCAGGGAAGTCCCGAGCTCCTCTGCTGATGAAAACAGTTGAATAGATATCGGGAAAGCCAACATGACAGCTTCTCCAGGAGCCTGAGCTGTGTACCATCTTCCCCCTCTCAAGCCAGGAAGGGATGCTTGAAGTGAGGACCAGAGCTCTGACAAACTGAACTGCAGCCACTGGTGGTGAGAATCTCAGTGACGGCAAGGTCCCAAGCTCCTCTGACGATGGGAACAGCCAAGTTCATATCAGGAAAGCCAGCATAAGAAGCTCCCCAGGAGAACCAACAGCCGCACTTCTCCCTGTCCAGTTCTCTTTTGTTATTGCTGGCAACACTCCAGCTACATGCCTTACATACCCAGCACCACACTGAATCAGTTCAGCTGGGTGCCACGAGTTGACCACCAGTATTCAATCCACCACAAAAGATAACGTGCTTCCTTACACCAAACCACAACTCATACAACACCTACCCAGCGACTGCCTCACTGGCACACAACCCAAATGCAATGCTGGCGACTGAGCCGTGGCATTCACCTTTCCTTTGTTTTCATTTTATTGCCTGGGCTCTGATTATAACAATAATCCTTATTCATTGTGAGACACACGGAAAATATTTTTCAAAACCACAGAACTGAAACATTCTCACCACTTAATAAAACCATTGATATCCCGATCCTTTGCTTCCATTTTTTTTTCTATTTGTATGAACTGGGAGTTCTGTAGTATCTCATCTTGCACCCTACTCTTTCCACTTCATACAAGAGTCCCAAGATTTCATAAAATGTCCATGATAACATTTTCCAAAATAGAAGAATGGACGAGTAATGCTGTTGTCCTGGAATCTCGTTCTCCTGTGCGTCCTGGCTTCACATTCAGGGTAATTGACTGCATGTTCAGGCACTGGATCCTGCCCAGGACTCTTCACGGTGACTGTTGTCCTGTACAATTCATCCCTGTCCACCAGCCACATTTGTGGGGGGCACCTTGCCATGGCTTCCTGATATTCTGCAGGGTAGTCTGACTTGAGACTGACAGTAAAGAATTGATCCACATCTTCTAATGTCTGTGTTTTGTTGATGCGCAGAGAACAAGTTGGTACTGTACTGAAAACCTCAAAACAGTTGCTTCCCATGGTTTGTCTGGCCCCTGTCGCTGCTCGCAGAGCAGAGCCAGCAGCTGTGCCAACAGAAACAAGGGACAGAGAGTTACCTAAGCATGAGCCTTAGCCAGGTGCAGCTCAACCCCTGCAGCGCTAGCCCCGTGAGCATGGACAAGATTCCGAATGCCCATTTACCAACTTGTAAGCTTAGAATACCGTACGCTTCTCACCGCTATGATATGGTTTCCCAGCGCTATCAGAAGCACATCCTGGGATGGCCAGATAGCTCAGCAGATTACAGCGCCTGTGTAGGTAGATGCAGGGGTGGAGGATTTGATACCTGGCCTGCTGTACCGGGCCCCTCCCGCAGGGCACACTGATTGAGACTGGGTGTGGTGGTGTGTGCCAGTAATCTCAGAGCTTGGGAGACTAAAAAGGGAGAATCACTGCAGGCCTGATCTGTGTAGTGAGACCCTGTAGACCCTGTACTAAACAAATTAAAAAAAAAAAAAAAAAGAAGTGCATGCCATGAATGACTTCAGTAAGTGCTGCTGACTGCCGGTTCATGTCTACAGTTTTCTTTCTTTAGCATGTTCTAATAGCTGCTCTCTCAGAGGTATTGCAGTTAGTAAGGTGAACTATGCTTCGTGGGGTGAGCCACATTATTACAGGAACTACTGATGTGTCCTATAGGGCAAGGGGCCAAAAGATTCCGGCTGGAAGAAGCCTCACCCGAAACTGTGGCTATATGTATTTTAATCACTTGTTGCTGCTGCTGTGATTCCAAGCTGTAGGGCAAAACGTAAAGGTTGCGGCCAGATTTCCCTGCCTGGTCCTTGCCACACCCCCACTGGCAGCAGCCTTAGTCCTGTGGAGGAAGAGAGAATGGAATCTATAGTTACCTTGAAAAGCATTTGTGCAAAAAGAAAGCCTGGATTCATAAGTAATCTGACTTCTGCATCACTTTTCGAAAGAGTATCCTGTTACCAGCTAAAGCAAACAGAGTGGTTTCCACCCCAGGAACTGACAGGCCGTGCAAAAGGGCAGATTGGGAAAGATTAAATATTTGTGCAGAAACCCATGCCTCCCTCCACAGAGGGCCACTGGGATAAAAGGAAAGGGGAGGTGTGAAGGGGCTGGGAACTGCCTACCTAGCCTTATCTTAGCAGTGGAAGGACTACATTGGGAGGAGGGGGTGGCAACAGCAGAGGAAACTACAGGGGGGTCTCAGGCAGGTGGATGGCAGGGGTGCTCTGGTGCTACTCTTTGGCCCCTATCCTGGAACTGGCCACATAGTGGTTCAAGAGCAGACAGAAAGGGCTGGCTCCCAGCTTTGAAGTTGCCAGGCTGTGGTGGTGGCAGAGGGGGCATCTCTCAGGACCACAGCCATTTATTGGCAGGGCCATGTTCACCTGCTGGGGTATCCTGGAAAGGAGTGGAAGGAACAAACAGGGCAGGGGGTGGCAGGGAAGTCCCAGCTAGTCTGTGTGCCAGTGGATACCAAAGAAACATTGGAGAAAAGGGAGAGATGTTGGAAAATTGTTAAAAAAAAAAAAAAAAAAAAAAAAAAACGAGATTTCAACTCTGCTGACAGCCTATCAAATCTAGTTTTCTGCCTCTGAGACCTTTTAGTGGCTGTAGGAATGTGAAATTTAAAAGAGGCAAGGGGGAAGTTCCTCGCACAATAGAGCAGCCTGTGCCTGTGTGGGTAGGAGAGAGATGAATGATAAGATGTGGATCTCAGGGGAGCAGGACTTTCTGTGGACGTGGGAGCTCGTCAGGCCCACCGCGAAGATGCACAGGCGCTGGTTCGCCCCTGGGAAAACAGGCCCAGGGCCCTTTGAACTCAGCTCAAGTTACCCAAGCTTGGGAAGGAAGAGGAGGAGGAGAGGCCAGGGGAGGATGAGCTGCTGTCTCCTGGGCTGGTTTAGGGACAGTGCTAGCCAGCAGCACGTGACAATCCCAGGGATGCTTTCCAAGCAATGCTGGTGCCAGGTGCAGCTCACTTGATCAAATCAAACTCCTGAAGTGTTTTATTTTTTAATTCCACAGCAATAGGTAACGCTTGGCCAGGCCCATGAACCCAAGCAGGAGACCCACAGTGCATTTTCAGGGGCAGACTTTCCTTGAGCCTCAACACTGGGACAAGAGCATCCAGTACACCAGTCTGTGTCATGGGTTCTAAGAAACTCCCTGACTCAAAGTAATGGCTCAGGGCCTGTCCCAAGGACCTAAGCCGCTGAGCCTATTCATCAAGGCAGAGAGCAGACAGGAGGAACCTGGGAGCACACAATGCTCTACAAGCATTAGAGTGAAAGCATGCGTGGCACTAGGCCACGTAAATGGTGAGCCCAGGAGAGGTGTCTGACTCCACATACCGGGGCTTTCCAAGCATTTTAAACCATCCATGCTCTGAAGTACATGGACAAAGAAAGCGCCAAACACTAGTTTCAAAATGTAATTATGTGACTCTTCATGCAAATATCAATGAACACAAGTCAAAGGTTTTATCCAGCCCATTGATGAGTGTTCAGACCAGTTGGGAGAGAACTGCAACTGTAGGTAATTCACAAAAGGCATGTGAGCTTACTATGACTAGATTACCTACAAACTGATGAATGTCTTATGGGGAAATGAAGCGTACATTTCGGAGTTACTTTTTAGCCTCCCAGATAGAAATTATGTCTACTGAGCACAACTATGCAACTTGACACACAACTTCTCTGATTCAGGAATTTTAAACAGCAGTAAACAGTGAATTGAAGAAAATACTTTTGCTTCAGAAAATGTTGAAAGGACACAATTGAGATTCATCTATTTGCCTTATTTCTAAGTTTTTACTCACTTTCCCTGGTAAGGAGGAAAAAGTATTACGACCATAGATATAAAGAAAAAATGCAGAAGTGACAGCACACAAGCAAACCTAGGATCTACAGCTGTGGCCACCAAACCTTAACATCCAGTGGAGATGGATTCAATCTTTTGCAAGCATCGAAATCTCTAGCTGTAAGAGCTGTGTTAGCTTTTGGTTACTATAATAAAATATATACAACAGTTTATACTCTCAATTCATAAAAGGTCTATGTTGTACTGTAGTGGGGACCTAGAGTACCCCCAAAGGCCCATGTGACACTGTGGAAAAGTGTGGAACTTTTAGAAAATAGGGCCTAGCAAAAATCCTCAACAAGATACTGGCAAGCAATTCAGAGACTCATCAAAAAGATCAACTACTATGGCCAAGTAGGCTTCAAGGATGGTCCATATGATAATAGCAAAAAATAAAGAGAAAGCTTCTGATAAATTCCAATACCCATCCATGGTGAAAACCCTAAAGAAAATAGATATAGAAGAACCTTATCACAATCTGATAGAGTCCTTTTATGACAAACCTACTGCCAACATCATATTGAGTAGGAGAAAAAAACCAAAACAATTCCTTCTAAAATCAGGAACAAGACAAGGATATCCACTCTTATTCGACCTAGTAGCCTAAACTTTAGCAAGAACTATCAGAAAAGAGAAAAAATAAGAGGGATATGTATAGAAAGGACAAAGACAAAGTCAAAGTATTATTTGCAAAAGACATGGTCCTCATAGAAAATGTGGCATTCTACCAAAAGACTCCTAGAATTAATAAGTAAAGTCAGCAGTGTAGCAGGATACAAAATCAACACAGGAAACAAAAACATTCCTGTGCAACAAAAACAAACCTACTGAGAAAGAAATTAGGAAAGTAATACCATTCACAAGCACATCAAGGAAAATTAAATACTAGGAATTAACATAACCAAGGAAGTGAAAGACTTCTACAAGGAAAAGTATAGAACTCTGTGAAAGGAGATCAAAGAGAACATTGGAAAATAAAAAGATGGGGCATATTCATAAAGGTAGAACCAAAGTAGCCAAAATAGCCATACTTCTAAAACTCATATACAGATTTAATATAATTCAAGTAAAAAAAGACAGCATTTCCCACAGAACTAGAAGAAACACTATTAAAACTCTTATGGAACTAGAAGATTAAAGCAAAAGCAATTGTGGGTGAAAAGAGAAAAGCAGACGATATGATAATTCCCGATTTGAAGTTGTATTACCAAACTATAGCAATAAAGAAAACAGTATGGTGCTGGTACAGATCCAAACATGTGGGTCAGTGGAGCAGAATTCAGAGTACAGGAACAATCCCAGGCACAGCTATCTGGGCTTCGGCAAAGGGGCCAGAAACATACACTGCAGGAAAGATAGTTCTTTAATCAATGGTGTTGTAAAACCTGGCCATGCACACGCTGAAGACTGATTCTAGGCCCATATCTCTTGTCATGGACTAAACTAAAATAAATATGTTAAAGTTCTAATTATGAAAACAGGCATAATCTGCTGGAAGATAATATTGGTAAAACTCATAAAGACATAGCCGTAGGCAAGGACTTTCTGAACAAAATCACAATCACACATACATGCATGTACACACACACACACACACACACACACACACACAAAAAAAATCAAGAACCAACAAATGACAGTAGGTCAAATTAAAAAGCTTTTGCACAGTGGATGAAACAACCACAGAGTGAAGAGACAATTTACAGAGTGGGAAAATTATTTTTCCAGCTACTCCTCAAACATCAGACTAATATCTAGAAAACATAAAGAGCTCAACAAATTAGACCTCCTCAAATAAAAGACCCAAGCAAAAAATGGACTGTTGAAATGAGTGGTTATTTCTCAGATATAGTACAAAGCCAGTAGATAAGGGAAAAATGCTCAACGTCTCTAGCCACTCTAGGGAACACAAATTAAAACAACACTGAGACTCCATTTTACTCCAGAAAGAATGCTGTCATCAAGATATATATTATGTCATATATTATATATCAAGATATATTATATATTATGTCATATATTACATATCAAGTATAATAAGTTTTGGGCCAGTGAGATAACTCAGCAGACTACAGCACCTGCTTAGGCAAGCTTAGGCAAGCGCAGGGACTGCAGTTCGATTCCCAGCACCATGTCATGCCAGCCCCACCTTCAGGGGGTGCTGAGCTGGCCACAGAGTCTGGGTGTAGTGGTGCATGCCTGTAATCGCCGCACTAGGGAGGCTGCGAACAGGAGCACTGAGAGTCTGAGCTGTGTAGTGAAACCTTGTAACAACCAAATACATTTTGAAAAAGACGAAATACTAATAATAAATTTTGCAGGACTGTGGGAACAGAAAAATCCTACTGTGTGGACATAAACTAGAACAAGCAGTAGGAAAATCAGTATGGCAATTCCTCAAAACACTAAAGATAGAAATTCCTTTTGATCCAGGTACTCTCCTTCTAAGAACCTTCCCAAAAGAGTTAAAGGCATCATATTACAGTAATATGTGTGTCCTGATGTTTATAGCCATGCAATTCATAATAACTAAATCATGGAAGCCGCCTATCCTACATCAGTGAATGAGTAGATAAAGAAATACAATAGTGTCATAAAGAAGATAAACCAGAGTCATTTGCAGGAGAATGGATGCACCTTCAGCCCAGAATGCTGAGGGAAATGAATGAGACACATGAGCTTAAATATCACATGGTCTTTCTTATATGAGAAACACAAAAACATCCAAATAAAAGACTGATAACACGAAACAGCAAGGTAGATCTTTTGTAAATGGGAGAGGGACCAAGAGGTGGAAGGAGTGAAGGGGTAGAGGATGAGAAAAAATTCCAATGTGCTATGCACGGGTACCAGCTCCCCAAGAGGAATGCAGACATTATGTGCTACAAATAGGTCCTAATAAGGAAACAAAATTGAAAAAAGGAGAAGATGAAGGTGGGCCTAGAAGAGGGAAGTTAGTGCACTGGGGATTTGCTTTTAAAGGTGATATGGGCACCCTGGCATCTTTCTGTTTGTCCCTTTGCTTCCTGGCCTCCGTGAGGTGATGAAGCCTCCTCCTCTGCCACATCTTCCCACCATCACATTCTGCCTTACCTCAGGCCCCAAAGTAAGGAAACCATAGACTCACACCTATAAAACTATGAGGTAAAGCTGACCTTTTCTCTTCAGAAGTGGCTCACCTCAGGTATTCTGACACAGTGATGGAAAGTTAATGCATTTTGGGTCTCAGGTGCAGAGGTTTCAGTCCCTGACTGATTGGCCTCATTGTTTTGGGCCCGTGGTAGTGCAGGACATCAGGGCTGGAGCCCATGGAGGAGCAGGCTCTTTTGCACACACCAGGTGGTGCTCTAGATGCACACTGTAGCACCTTCTGGAGACTTCTGAGAACCCCCCAAGCACTAATGTCCCTGCCCTCTGCTCTGTCTCGAGCCACACTTCTGCTGCAGTCGTGTGTTTCTTACGTTCTCTCTTCCTTGCTGTTACTATCACCACTCCAAGATACCTTCATGTGTACAGTACAAAAATAAAGGCAAGCCCTCAGATAAGACTTTCATAAAGATTCAGATTGCTTATCTTGCAAACAGCTCAGGTATGAGAAGTTTCTGTTGCCAAGAAGATGCCCCTCCACCTAGTCCCCTCCTCAGCCCTGTCACCCCCTTTGTTCTTTTCTCTCTGATCAGACAGTCTGAGGGCCAACCAAATAGCTCAGCAGATTAAAGCACCTGCAAGCAGGGTTCAATCCCCAACCCTGTCCCCAGGGTGCACTGAAATGGAAATTGAGACTGGGCATGGTGGCACAGGCCTGTAATCCCAACTCTTGTGGGGTTGTAAACAGGTGGATCATTACAAGCCTGATCTAGGAGTGAGATTCTGAACACCCTGTAGAACTTTCCCTAAAATACAAAAAAAAAAAAAAACAACTTCTTAAAATCATCTGGGTTACTAATGACTCAGTTGTTCAGAATTATGTCTTCTTAGAAAGTTGTTTTAAAGTTTTTGGAGGTGGCCGATAAAACAGTCAAATTTTCATCTACTTTTGCCATACAATTTACATCGCCATCTTTCATGTTTCTAGTATCTGTGGCCTCAGGTTCAGTCATTTGGAAATATAAGAAAAAACCTGCATCTGAACTGAACATGTGCCGATATGTTTCAGGTTGGGAATTTCCAAACAGATGGGTTATTATAAGTAATGTAAAGGTGACACCAAGTGTATGCAAGGATGTGGGCAGGTTCTATGACAGTCCTATTCCATTTCATATAAGGGACTTGCATAGCCAAGATTTGGATCTTTGAGGTCCTAGAACCCTTCTGCCTAGCTCCAGTGGGTGATTCTACACATAGTAAAGCCCTCTTCCCTCCTACAGCAATGTTTGTTCTGCCATTAGACCTGTTTTTCAGCATGGGTGGCAACTTCTTGCATTCCCCATGGACCCCCCTTAGAGCACTCTGTCCCCAGAGCTGACCCTGGGGTAACACCAGTGAGGTTCTGGCCTCGGGTCCAAAATATCAACGATCACCAAAGAAGTTTCATCCAGATTTACAATTTTTAACATACTGTGTCTTTGTAATCTTTAATGCACCAAACCAAAAATTCCACAGTGAACAGCATGTCAAAATTACAAGTGAAGGCTGTGATCTATATCACTGATTATTTTCTTTTGGCTGGCATTTTAATGTAGTTCTGCATGGCACTGTGAGTGATTTTTGCTTTACTGTGAAATTTAATATTTTGATCATTGTGAACTTTTTGCATTAGTTTTTTTTTTAAAGTACTGCATTCAGATGTTACTTATCTTCCTTACTCAGTTCCCTAATACCTACTTAAATTCTGCACTGAGGACTCAGTCCACATCTGGGTCCTGGAACTGCAGAATCAAAGTGGAAGAGGAAGCCAGTTAGTGATCCTTCTGAGCAGTAAGAGAAGAAAGGAGGGAGCCCAGCAGGGAGGAAGGAGGAAGCCAGAGTCTTTCCTAGGCATAAAGGATGTGGAGTGGGGATGCTTGGCACTAGATGAAAGGCAGGCACTGGGCAGCGGATGACACACAGGAAGCAGGCACCACTTGGGGCTCAGCAAGCTGGTGGGCACACCAAGCGGGCCCCTGGGCCTCACTGTGGCCACTCAAGAAGACCATCTGGGTGCGTTTCTAAAACGTGAATTCCACATGGCTCCCTATAGGCAACAGCATCCTGAACTCCATGCTGGTGACCCTGGTACAGCTCCTAGGTCACTGTTCTCTGCCACCAAGGTCATGAACAACGGCTTTGCACAGCTCTGATGTTCTGCACTCAGTTCCCAGCTGCTCTTAGAATCTCCAGTAAGGCGGTTCTTAGAAGTTCCCTGACCTTCTCTGAATTACTAAAGCCTTTGAGAATACAGAGGAAGCAATACATTCCCCGTGTCACTTAAAAATCACTTGATTTGTGCTTTCTTTGGCAGTACATGCCCTAAAAGCCATCCAGTTTACCCACTCCTGACCCCTTCTCACTGTTGTCACCCCAGGGTGAGCTCTGGGGACAGAGTGCTCTAAGTGGGGTCCATGGGTAACGCAAGAAGTTGTCACCCACGCTGAGAAACAGGTCCAATGGCAAAACAAACATTGCTCTAGGTGGGAAGAGGGCTTTACTATGTGTAGAATCACCCCCTGGAGCTAGGCAAGAGGGTTCTAGGACCTCAAAGATCCAAATCTTGGCTATGCAAGTCCCTTATATGAAATAGAATAGGACTGTCATAGATCCTGCCCACATCCTTGCATACACTTGATGTCACCTTCACATTACTTGTAATAACCAATCTTTGATGCCTCTGTGGGCTGAATCACGATAATACTAGGTAAAGGTTACTGAGTACTTTGGTGGATGCAGGCACACCAATGTGGCTGATGACCTCCTGAAGTAATACTACTGTCCTGTTTGAAGATCCAAGTGAGGCTAGGAGGACTTAAGTTAGTGGCTGTGCTGCAGAGATGGAGTTAGAACCGTGGTCTGCCTGGCCCCATGCCCCATGCCTTTCAGCACGGAGGGACGAGGCTCCAGGAAGCGGTACCCATAGCCAAAGGCACATATTCCTTGGTATAGCCAGGACCCTGAGTCTTGGATTTCTTACTCCCTAGCTGGTAGAGTGCTAAAAACACTTTGTATTTTGGATTATTAAATTTTAAGTAGCTTATAAAACCACTCCAGTTAGCTTTGCCTGCAGCTGGGAGTCATTAAGAGCATAAGTACCTAGGAGTCAGCTTACCTGTGTAGCACGCCAGAGTCCTCAGGGAGCCCTAACCCTTGCTCAGTAGCCTCACGACAGGAGCTCAGCCTGACTGTCTGGGAGAGGTATGGGGCAGCTAACACATGCTAGTGCCTACTGCAGAAATGTACCTGAGGGGCTCTGTGGGTGGGCCACAAGCACCAGTGCTTGTTAGCAAGCACTCGGGCAAGTTCAGGGCAGTGAGGACTGGGAAGCCCTGGTTGAAGTGGCAGAGGTGAGCTTGGGAAGCTGCTGCCTGGGACTTGGAGAAGAGGCTGTGGAAGCACCCACCACCTTTCCGGCTGGACTAGAGAGCACCACACAGCATTTAGCCCAAAGCTGCCCAAGCACAGGAATCTCAGTACTGTGGGATGTGTTGTTCAAAGTAAATAAGAAATTTTAAGCCTAGTGTCAACTAACTAAAGCCTTCCTCAAGCCAATGAGAGAGCAGTGGAGTTCTCGAGAAGGGGTCATGAGTGTGTAAACTGGACAGTTTTTAGGATATGTACTGCCAAAGAGAGCACAAATTGAGCGATTTTTAAGTGACACAGGGAATGTATTGCTTCCTCTGTATTCTCAAAGGCTTTAGTAATTCAGAGAAGGTCAGGGAACTTCTAAGAACCGCCTTACTGGAGATTCTAAGAGCAGCTGGGAACTGAGTGCAGAACATCAGAGCTGTGCAAAGCTGATGTTCATGACCTTGGTGGCAGAGGATAGTGACCTAGGAGCTGTACCAGGGTCACCAGCACCGAGTTCAGGATGCTGTTGCCTATAGGGAGCCATGTGGAATTCACGTTTTAGAAACGCACCCAGATGGTCTTCTTGAGTGGCCACAGTGAGGCCCAGGGGCCCGCTTGGTGTGCCCACCAGCTTGCTGAGCCCCAAAGCACACACAGCTTTTAGCCCAAAGCCACCCATGCACAGGAATCTCAGTACTGTGACACATGTTGTTCAAAGTAAATAAGAAAATTTAAGCCTAGAATCAACTAAGTAATGCCTTCTCGAGGCCAATGAGAGAGCAGTGGAGTGAAGCAGGCTGGATCCAAGGCATCAGTGGAGCCGATTCCAGAGCTCTTGGGCAGAGAAGCTTTTTATCCTACTCTCCCTTTATACTTTCAGAAAGCTATTTGGAGAAAAAAATCAGAAAGGCTTTCAGAAAGGCACCTTCCTCGTCAGGGGAAGGCACCAAAGTCCAGCTAGCCACACACTCTCGTCATGGCCTACAGTTACTTCCTCCTTCACAGCTGATGGCAAGCCAACCTCCTGGGGCCTGGCCAAGCCCAAATACAAAAGCAAGCACAGTAACTGTGCTGAACGAATCGGTCACCTCAGATTTCTCTAATGCACCATATTACCCTTGGTGTTTGTAAAGCAAGTGCAGCGAGGCTTACATAAGGCTCTGAAATATTTGGGGGAAAAGTTTTCAAAGCGTCTTTCTTACAAAGGCTGCCACATTCACTCTGGAAAAAATGAGCAACCGTTTCAGATTTCTGGCTTTCCACGACTGGGAGTTCATGCACAAACAAATCTGTTTGCTCACGTCTTATGCATTTGAGAGGAAACTGTTTTCCTGTCCCCCAAGAAACGTTGCCTCCTTATTGGCACAGCTGTGGTGACACACAGCCTGCTGGACCACTCAAGCGTTAGCCTGCTCCCAATTTGAAGAGAGAGGGCGACACAGGCAATAGAGGGAGAAAATCACCAATTAAATTCCCCAAACAATCTTGACACACTGGACAAAGTGTCTGGAGCTATGGCATAGTGCTTTGCCAGTGGACCAGCTAAAATTTGCCACACCTAGCCGATTGCTAGAGAAAGTAACTAAGAACACAATAATAGTAATACACAGTCCTGTGTTTTGGGAACATAATTGGAGATTTTTCATACTGATCTAACAGAATACTCTAAAATCTCTATTATATCAATAGTATTCCCATTTTCTTAACAAGAAAATTAAAGCTCAGACAGTTTAGTAAATTTCCCCCACAGCATATAAGTCACTTATGTAATTAAGTCAAGATCTTTTCAATATCAAACCCCAATTCTTAACTCTTGGAATGTACTACCCAAGTGCATATCCCAAGATACATTTTACTCCAGAATCTTTTTTTTTTCTTTTTTGTCCTTTTGAGATAAGGTCTCACTATGCAGTTCAGGCTGGCCTTGAGCTCACTTTGATAGCCCAGGCTGGTCTCAAACTCGCACGGATCCTCCTGACTCACCCTCCCAAGGGCTGAGATTACAGGCGTGCACCATCATGCCTGGCCCGCCCCAGAATTTTAATTTCCCATTCTTGTGAAAATGTTACTAGACTACAACACAGGAAGAAAATAGAGTTGAAGTTTTCTGTTTTCACTCTTTTTTCTTGTCAGAAAATAAGAAATAAACATAACTGATGAGGTAACAGAGAAAAAGAGACCAATGAAGAAATCTACGTTGATCAATGGACAGCATAGCTCCGCCAAACTCACAGATTTTTTAGAAAATGTAGGAACTTAAAATCTCCATTCAATTAAAAGCCAATGCATTGATAACCAAATTTTATAGCAACAGAGGATGTAATTCTGTCTCAGTGGTATTACTAGCTCCTTTTGTGTCAACAAGGTAACCTCTGAAACCCTACTCTTATGTAATATTTTAACTACTAGAAAACCTTAAAATGGGGTTATAAAAAGGTGGAGAGATCGACAAACAGGGCACATGGATGAGGACGTGAGCACATCATCTGGAGGGTTCTGAGGCTCTTAAAGTTCCATGAAAAGGGGATCAATTGCATTTGTGTGTTTCGCTAAGAAACAACAAAACCCCCAAACAATAACAACAAATCCAAACTTGAGATCTCCTAGTAAGAACAAAGCTAGGACCCCTAGTCCAAAAGCTGCTAGGAGTGCGAGTTACACCCTGAATATGACCAAGTGATCCAAATTTTCCCGTGACTTACTTGTTTGACCTCTTGACATTCTTGCTGTGTGTAGCGCAACTGTCTACTAACTCTTTTGTGGACTGCTGGGTTTGGTATTTAATCTTTAGGGGAATTTCAGAAGGTCAAATTTCCCTTCTGTGAAGACTGCCCCATGCAAGTAATGAAACCCGGCAGGCAAGTTCACTTTCAAGGA
The DNA here is from genome assembly GCA_004027025.1 of Myocastor coypus. Taxonomy (NCBI): domain Eukaryota; kingdom Metazoa; phylum Chordata; class Mammalia; order Rodentia; family Myocastoridae; genus Myocastor; species Myocastor coypus. The sequence continues at coordinate 52,062 of PVJA010003306.1, forward strand.
GATGGCAGTCTTTAAGTGTAGTCGAAGAAAGACCTTGATGCTGTGGACGCTTAGGACCTTGGGTAGAAGCGGTAGAGAAGAAAATTAACTCAGGGAGAGAGATTCCTAAATCAGTGGGAAAAAGAAAAACATGTGAGATGTGGCGTTTAAGCTACTGAGACATTTGGTTTCTATTAACTGTACAAGCAAGGGTTTTGGCTTTTGCTGTTGATCTTGTGCATTATGGTTAATGGGCACTGAATATAATAAGAAAAATGTAGTAAAGGAAGAATGTGCAGGGATTAAAACTAGAACTCAGTCATGTATGGTAAAAAGCAAACACAAATATTTCCAGGCCCTGGGCTTCCATAGCCTGTGCTTTCCCACGCCTACAGGGAGTACCCCCACACCCGTCAGCTTTCTCATTCCAATGTCAAAAGCACCCTAAATCAAACATAAACCTTACAGTTAAACACTGCTGTCAAATTTACACATGAATATTTCTCTGACTGTTGATTTAGCCCAGTCACCCTAGTGGCACACTGTGGAGGAGACTCCCTCAGATTCTCCTTTGGGAAATGGCCAGGGCACTGTGACAGGGTAGCTTATAATGACATTGTCCATGCTGAAGCGGAGGGCTCAGGGCATTGCCTTTCCCTTTCCCAAATTCCAGTGTTGTAAAATTGTATTGGTCAGGATTTTAGTTAGGGGAACAAACAGATATAATATAAGGAATGGATTTTTTAAAAATAATTTTAATTTTTATTACTTTTCAGAACTTTTGTTTCTTTATTTATTTTTATGGCCGGCTCAGCCTGCCCTGAGGGCAGGGCTGGTGCAGCATGTGGTGCCAGGGATCAAACCGTGGTCCCTGCAGCCGCCTAAGCTTTCCTAAGCAGGTGCTTTAGACCACTGAGCCATCCTGCCAGGCCCAATTTTTATTATTTTAATAAGCGATAACAATATGAGAGTTTCAATACATGTTAGTAGCACATTTGCAATAGTTGAGACACTGCATATTGTTGTTCTCACAAATGTTATACAAAGCACAGGGTGCAGACATGACAAATTTTCTAATCAGTATTGGTTCTGAAGAAAAAAAGAAGAAGAGACAAAAAAGTTTTCTTCTCTTTGAACTAGGAGGAAGTAGTTGTATACATAGTCCAATGTTTCATAATTGCAGTGGGTTACCAGGGAAACTGGCAATGTTGAGTGCTCTTGATTTAAGCCTCTTACAGACCATCATACTAATCTAGCTCTGCGCTGTATGCCTCATAGTTAAGCTTTTCTGCTAGGTGATCAAGTGTAAGCCAAAGCAAGACCTGTCTAACAAAATTTTCATCATTTGTATTTTCCAGGGTCAAATCTCCTCAGGACTAACTTTGGAACCATATGCAGTGTTTTGTAGAACTGTTGTCAGTGTCAGCCATCAGGAAGAGTCGTGGTCAATGCTTGACCAGTTTGCTCTCTGTGAAAGCCTGAGAGAATATTTTCTCCCCAAGTGACTCTCCCTAGGCACATTTTACTTCACTTATCCCTTTCCTCTGAGGTCCTGTAATCTCCTTAACCAGAAAATTTGGGAAACCCCTGAGTTATGGGACGTTACAACACAGGTTCTCTTATGTCCTGAGTCCTCACTGATCTTGAAGGGCTAGAGCCAAAATGATGGCTATCCTCGTAGCCCTTCTTTTTCTCCAATTTTTGGTCTGTTAACTTACATTCTCAACACTCCATCAGAAAAGCTTCAGGATACAATTACTTCATAACATAGGTAATTGAGCTCAACCTCACTGCCTTTCTAAATATCATACATCTTAGACTTAGCTTGACATTGGTATTTTCCTTCAATCATTGATATTCTAATAAATCTCAACAGATTGTGATAAAAGCAGTTACACATTTTTACACAGACATTCAGAAATCTAAGGATGTACAAAATTGTAGTCTGTCAAGACTATGGTATTTTGCCTAGTCTCTTATTCTCAATTAATATCCTTTTTAAAATCTTTTTGTTAACCAATCATTTACCTGAGAGAGAGTATAGTAGTAACTGAGTTTACAATAGAAGAAGCACACATCTGAAAGTCCTGAATGACACACATTCCAAGCATAGTTTTAGTGTTGCTTTAAAAATCTTTGATTTCCATTCAGTTGTGTTATGCCTTTCCATTTTTATTTCTTCTTTAGATTTCTTATACTAGGGAGACTATACAATATTTACAAATGTAGGTCTGGTTTATTTCACTTATGATAGTATGCTCAATATACATCCATTATTCTTTATAGCTGAATAATATTCCATTGCATAAAAATACCACATCTTTTTTAACCATTCTTCAAATGATGGGCATTTTGGTTGTTTCCAAGATTTGGTTATTACAAACTGGGCTCCTATAAATATAGGTACACAGATATCACTATGGTATGATGTTTTCAGTTCTTCTGGGAAAATTCTCAGTAGGGGAACAGCTGGATTGAACAGGATTTCCAGTTCTAGTTTTTTAAGGAGGCTTCACACCGCTTTTCATAATGGTTGCACCAATCTGCATTCGCACCAGCAGTGCAGAAGTGTTCCTTTTACTCCATAGCCTCTCCAACATTTATTGCTGGTTGATTGCTTTATGATAGCCATTCTTTCTGGGCTGAGATGGTATCTAAGTGTTGTTTAATTTGCATTTCACAGATGGCTAGCGATGTGGAGCATTTCTTCATGTGCTTATAGGCTTGCAGAATTTCTTTCTCTGAGAAGTGTGTGCTCATTTCAGATGCCCATTTTTGGATTGGGTCTTTGAATTTTGGGACCCTAGTGGTTTTCAGTTCTTTATAGATTCTAGATAGAAGACGTTTGTCTGAGTTCTCATTAGTTAAAATCTTTTCAAAATTTGTAGGTTATCTTTTCACTTTGTTGATAATTTCTTTTGATGTGCAAAAACTTCTTAGCCAGAGGAAGACCCATTTGTTAATACTTTCAATTGTTAAACGTGTATTTTGATTTTGATCCATGAATTTTTTCTGTACTCCAATGTCTTCAAGACTTCGTCCCACTTTCTCTTCCAGGAGATTTAATGTTTCTCTTGTAATATTTAGATCTTTAAATCCATCTCAACTTTAGTTTAGTGCATGGTGATAGACTAGGGTCAAGTTTTAGTTTTCGGCATGTAGAGGGCCATTTTTCCAGCACCTTTGGTTAAAGAGGCTATCTTTCTTCCAGTAAGCGTGATTGGCCCCTTCGTCAAAGATAAGGCAACTGAGTGCGTTTGTATCTGCTTCTGTATCTTCTAATCTATTCCACTGATCCTCAGGTCTATTTTTTTGCCAGTACCATGCTGATTTTATTACTGTATCTTTATAGTGTAATTTTAGGTCAGGAACTGCAAAGCCTCCTGCCTTACCTTTGTTGCCCAGAATTGTCTTTGCAATTCTCGGTCTTTTTTGGTTTCAAATAAATTTTAGGAGTGATTCTCCAGGTCTGTGAAGTATGCTGATGCTATTTTCATAGGAATTGCATTAAATCTGTAAAACAATTTAGGGAGTATGGCCATCTTGACAATGTTGGTTCTTCCTATCCAGGAGCAGGGAATATCTTTCCATTTTCTCAAATCTTCTAAGATCTCTTTTTTCAGAGTACTGTAGTTTTCATTGAAAAGGTCTTTTACTTCCTTAGGTTAATTCCTGAGTATTTAATTTTCTTCAGTGCTATCATAAAAGGTATTGTTTCTCTAATTTCTCTCTCAATGTGTTTGTTACCTGTGTAGAGGAATGCTATTGACTTTTGTGTGCTGACTTTGTAGCCTGCTATGCTACTGAATTAGTGTATTAATTCCAGTAGCTTTTAAGTATAGTTCTTTGGGTCTTCTAAGTAGATTATCATGTCATCTGCAAATAGTGATAATTTTACTTCTTCTTTACCTATTCTTATTACTTTTTATTTCTCTTTCTTGTCTAATGGCTGTAGTTAGTGATTCCAGAGCTATATTGAATAGGAGTGGCAATAGAGGACATTGTCTTGTACCAGATTTGAGAGTAAAAGACTTCAATTTTTCCCCATTTAGAATTATGCTAGATGTTGGATGGTTGTAGATGGTTTTTATCAGGTTGAGGTAGAGTCCCTCTATTCCAATTTTCTGTAGGACTTTGAACATGAATGAGTGTTGGACTTTTTCAAAGGCCTTTTTGGCATCAATTGAGATGATCATGTGATTTTTGGTCTTGGCTCTATTGATATAGTGTATTGCATTTATAGATTTGCGTATATTGAACCATCCTTGCATCCCTGCAATGAATGCTACCTGGTCGTGATGTATAATCTTCTTGATGATTTGTTATATTCTAGTGGTGAGGATTTTGTTGAGAATTTTTGCATCTGTGTTCATGAGGGAAATTGGTCTGTAGTTTTCTTTTTTAGTTACATCTCTCTCTGGTTTTGGTATTAGTGTAATACTTGCCTCTAGGAATGATTTTGGAGGGATTGCTTCCTTTTCAAATTCACTGAAGAGTTTGAGGAGTATTGGGGTTATGTCTTCTTAAATTCCTTGTAGAATTCAGTAGTGAATCCATCAGGTCCTGGACTTTTATTTGTCGGTAGACTTTTTATTACATTTTGTATTTCATTGGCTGTTATTGGGTTATTGAGAGTTCTAATATCTTCTTGATTGCGTTTGGGTAATTTGTACTTTTCTAGGAATCTGTCCATGTCATCTGTGTCTTCAGTTTTGTGAGAGTAAAGATTCTCAATGCAACTATTTATAATCCTCTGTATCTCTGCTGGGTCTGTAGTAATTTCACCCTTTTCATTCCTTATTGCTTGAATTTGAGTCCTTTCTTTTCTCTTTTTGATGAGGTTAGATAGGGCCTTATCAATCTTATTTAATTTTTCAAAGAACCAGCTTTTGGATTCATTAATTATTTGTATTGTTTTCTTTGTCTCAATTGAATTAATTTCTGCTCTAATATTTACAATTTCCTCCCCCTTTAGGTTTTGGACTTCATTTGCTCTTCCATTTCTAGTCGGTTTAGGTCCTGCCTAAGATTGTTTGTTTGTTCCCATTCTATTTTCTTAGTGTGAGAGTTCAGAGCTATAAATTTCCCTATAAGAAATACTTTGATTGCATCCCACAAATTACAGTAAGTTGTGTTTGAATTTTCATTAAATTGTAGATACTGTTTAATTTTTTGTTTAATTTCATCTGTAACCCACCGGTTGCTGAGAAGAGTATTGTTTAATTTCCATGTAATCCTGGAGTTCCTATGGTTTCTTTTGTCATTTATTTCCAATTTGATTGCACTGTGGTCAGGTAATATGCATGGGATAATTTCTGTTTTCTTGAATATACTTAAGCATGATCTATGGATTAACATGTGATCTATTTTAGAAAATGTCCCATGTGCAGCTGAAAAAAATGTGTATTTTGAAGTGATTGTGTGGAACACTCTGTGTATGTTTACTAAGTCTAGTTGTTCCAAGTTCTGGTTCAGTTCTGCTACTTCTTTGTCTGCTTGACCTATCTTTTTTGGATAAGGTGGTATTGAGGTCTGCTGTGAAGATTGTGGCATTGCATATGAGATTTTTCAGGTCCATTAAGGTTTGTTTTACATAACTTGCTGCTCTCATGTTGGCTGCATACATATTTATGAGTGTTACCTCTTCATTATGAATTTTTCCCCTAACCAATATGTAGTGGCCTTCTTTATTTCATTTAATCAATCTTGGTCTCAAGTTTATACTGTCTGTGACAGGATTGCTACCCCTGTTTTTTTTTTTTTTTTTTTTTTAGGTGCTGGAACATGTAGTATTGTTTTCCAACCTTTAACTTTAAGCCTGTGAGTTTCTTTATGAGTTAAGTGCATTACTTTTATACAGCATATTGTGGGGCTTTGTTTCCTTATCCACTCTGTCAGTCTACTTCTTTTAATTGGAGAATTTAGTCCATTTACATTGATGGTTATAATTGAAATGTATTGACTTATGATTGACATGACTTTTATTTGTTACTGTTTATCAGTTTTTTTTCCCTGTGTTTAGTTGGTTACTCTATTTGGTGGGATCTTTCTGTTCTCATTTGTTGAATTTGGGTCATTTTGGTCCCTCTCTAAAATATTTGTTAGAATACTATGTAGTGTTGGCTTTGATGTCATGAAATTCTTTAGTTGTTTCTTGTCGTGTAAATATTTCACTTCTCCCTCATATGTGCAGGAGAATTTTGCTGGATATAGTAGTCTGGGCTGAAATTTGCTTTCATGGAGGACTTGAAGCACTTTGCTCCATGCTCTTCTTGACTTCATGGTTTGTGAAGAGAAATCTGGCATTATTCTGATGGGTTTTCCTTTAAATGTGATCTGTTTCTTTTCTTTAGCAGCTTTTAGTATATTATTTTTTTGCTGGATTTCTGGTATCTTGACTGTTATATGTCTGGGTGCGTTTTTAGTTGGGTTGATGTTATTTGGAGTTCTGTATGATTCAGTTATCTGTATGTCCAATTCCTTTTTCATATTTGGGAAGTTTTCTGCTATTACTTCTGCCCATATTCTTTTTATATCATTTATATTGACTCCTTCCTTCCTGTTAATGCCTATTATTTTCATATTGTTCATTTTTGCATCATCTTGCAGATGTTGAATTATTTTTTCTGCATCCTAGTTGTTTTTAAAAGATCTTTTCTTACTTTTTCACTGGCTGTGACTGTGTCTTCAAGATCTGAAACTCTATCTTCACTTTTGTTCATATGGTTTTGTCAACTTGTGATCGAGATTTTATTTTCTTGTATATCTCTTTGAAACTGTTTCATGAGACCTATTTCTTTCCTATATTGCTCCATCAGGGAATCCATCATTTTTCTATTCTCCTCTAATTTTTTATCAATGTCTTATTTAGTATTACTGAAGTCTCTCATTAAAGTTATCCTTTCTCTCTCTAGTTCAGAGATTATTTCTGTTCTGTTCTTCTCTCTACCTTTCTGTAGTTGTTCCTCTACTTTGGATGCTGTTAATTTAGACATGCCTTTTTAACTTTAGATATTATTTCTGCTCTGGTTTCCTCTATACATTTCTCCAGCTGTTTTCCCACTTCATGTATTTCTTTTTTTACTTCAGATGTTAGCTCTGATGTGAGTTGCTCTACACATTTCTGCACTTGTCTGTCTACCTCAGGTGCTACCGATTCAGAAGTTTCATCCATATAATTCCCATTTTCTTCCATGGTAGTGTCTCCTGTATTTGATTTGGGTAGGCTCGGGCCCTGAAATTGCATCTTACTCCTTGTCATTATCATTTTGTATGGCAGTGATCTCTGCACTTTGATGAAGTTATGCTGTTAGTGTCTATGGGAGTTTGGTCTGGATCCCCCAAGTTGGTTCCCCTCCAGAAGTGCCTGGCTGGGTGTCAGAACTTGGGCTGCTGGCTGCTGTGAGGCCCCATGGGTCAGGAATGTGGGTGGAGTTGGAGCTCTGGAGTTAGGAATCCTGGTAGGCTCGTGGGCCAGGTGGCTTGCCAGATGAGATGCCAGATGGGTTTGGGACTGGAGCTCAGGCAAGAGGAGCCAAAAGAAAAAAGGTGGCTGACTGAGGGTCGTTACCTGGCAGGCGCACCTGGGCCAGATGGGTTGCCAGAGGAGACTCCAGATGGGTTTGGGAGTGGAACTCAAGCAGAAGGAGTTAAAAATAAAGAGGGGAGGTGGGCCGAGGGTTCTTACCTGGCAGGCGTACGGGCCAGACAGGTTTGGGACCAGAAGTTGAGCAGGAGTATCCGAAAAAAAAAAAAAAAAAACTAGGAATGGATATTAACACAAAATATACAATGTATAAGGAATTACAAGATTGTCTTACAACAGTCAGCCACAGAGTCAGATGAGGAAGTGTGCAGAGGGCTTCTGCACACCCCAGACTGAGGAATTCAGACCCAACGTCTGAAGCTCACTGCAGTGCTCCATGCAAGTTTCTATCCTTTGGCTGATGGAAGGCAAAAGATCCAAGCTGGAGTCTGAAGAGTCTGTGCTGCAAGCCAGGCCATGAAGTCCAAGCCTAATGCGAAGACTGAAGTTCCTCCAATGAAGTGGAAGAACCTTGGCTCCTTCCTCAGCCCCTTTATCAGGTCTCTGTTCTGAGTCTGTCTCTGAGGTGGGCCTATTGTGCCCTAAGGTGGAACCAATCCTACCCCAGGAGGGGTCCTGGTCCCACTCTAGGGAGGAACCAATTATACCCCAGGGCAGGTGCTGGTCTTGTTCTAGGTAGGAACCAATTGTACCTTAGGGTGGGACCCCCACCAGCATGGAACTGGGCCACTGAGTCATCCAGCCAAGTTGTTACAATGTATCAACCACTACAAACTTCCATCCCAACAGAGTAATGTCAATATTTTTCTTCCTTATGTTAGGAATAAGTTATTCAAGTTATTAGCTATGAATATTCTCAGATCTCCTCTTAAGAAGCAACTGGGGAAACTGAGATATTTATGTACTTTTATGTAATTGGGAGTCAGTGAATGCCTGAGAGTCCTCAGGCAGTGAGAGATTGCTACAGCAACCACCACATCATGGTAGGAATACCCAGAGTGATACTAACTATTTTATTAAGAATTTACATATCAGGGGGCAAGTGAGATAGCTCAATGGACTAAAGCAGTTGTTTAGGCAAGCTTCGGTAAGCTGCAGGGACCACAATTTTAACCCCAGCACCACATGCCATGCCAGCTGCACTCCCAGGGGTGCTTGGCGGGCCACAGAGTCCAGGAGTAGTGATGTATGCCTGTAAACCCAGCTCTGGGAAGGTTGAAAACAGCAGGATCACTGCGAGTCCGAGATGCATAGTGAGACTCTGTAACAACCAAATACATTTTTAAAAAGAACTTACATATCAACCATTTTTACTATGTTACTTGTAGCTCTCAGACAACCCACGCTACTTGTACAGAAGTGAAGACACAGACAATTGGGGGCCTGGAACATTCTCATAGATAGGAAGGAGCAGAACTGAGTCTTGAACCCATGAGTCCATGAGACCCTGGGAGCTTCTGCCCCTCAGTGCTGGCCATGCTACCTCTACAGACAGGGCTGTTGTACACCAAACCACGGGTGTGGCTCAGGATGTCATTTTCTGTCCTTTCTGTCTTCCTTCTTAATATTCTTCATCACAAAGATCTGATGCGCTATAATAAGATCGTCCCTGAATGTCTTTTAAGAATTGATCAATGGATATGGGGTAAAAGTAACGGATTCATCTTGAGTTAAGATAATTGTTTGCTTTCTAACATCAGCACTGAAAGTCAACCTAAAACAGTGGTGATCACCATATTTATTAGGACCTGAAAACTTTAGACACTGTCAATCCACTTGCATGCTGTATGACTACTGTTAAGACAGGTGCCAAGCATAGGGAAAGTGTCCAGAAGAGATGGCTCCCCTCACTCTGGAGCTGGCTGCCATGGGCACCACCTCTCTCTTTGGGTTGCCTCTAAAGGCCCCAGAGCTTTCTACCAGTTGTACCCACAGCTCATTCTCCTCACCTCCTATTCTGAGTCAACCTTGCCTAGCACTTAAAGGGAAATTGACTGTACATACAGTGGAATCAAATTTTTTGAAATGAATGTTAAGAGTCCTTCATAAATTTTTCCCAAGTTAAACAATGCTCAATTAGAGTACAGGAAGAGAAAGTAAAAAGAGCTAAGATGTGTTAAGTATGCATATAACTCTCTAGGATGTAATACATCTGCATGTGATTTTGCATGTAATTATTGTGTACCTCAAGTATAAATGAAATAAATCAGACATTCCGGCTTGAATATTGCATGACTTCTTATATATGAAAATCTCAAATTATAAATTAAGAGCAAGATAAAAGATAGGTAATAGGAAGTAGGAAGATAGAGCTTCCTCAAAGGGGGAGGGGTTTGAGAGATGTGGGGGAGAGATGAGGGGAAAGGGATGAAGAAAGGAATTAAGGTGTGAATAGAGAGATAGAGAGATATCTAGATCTATATCTATCTATGCCAACTCCAACAAGGAATAAACATTATACACTACAGACATGTACCAATAAAAAATCAAAAGTTAAAAATTGTACCCTGAGAATACAGTTTCAATGTAATTCTACCTTAGGAGACATCATGTCTCCTCCTTGACCAAGACTTAATCAGCACAAGACCAGGAGAAAGCTCAGCAGCTTAAGTGTCTGCCTGGCAACTGAAAAGCTGAGTTTGATCACTGGTACTGGAAAAAACGAAGAAGAAGAAGAAGAAGAGGAAGAGGAAGAAGAAGAAGAAGAAGAAGAAGAAGAAGAAGAAGAAGAAGAAGAAGAAGAAGAAGAAGAAGAAGAAGAAGAAGAAGAAGAAGAAGAAGAAGAAGAAAAGCAAGAGTTAATCTGTGTATATCTGGCCCCTAATCATGTGAATTCTACCCCTAGTGCCTTTTCCACTACATCACTACCATGGCATTGGGTAAGCAGTCAATACACCTTGGTGACCCATGCATTGACACCTCTCTCTCAGCCTTTCTCTTTCTTGGCCTCTCTCTCTCTCTCTATCTGTCTGTCTCTCTCTCACTTTCCCTGTGTCTCTGTCTGTCTATCTATTTCTCTGCCTCTGTGTCTGTCTCTCTATAAAAAGAGAGACAAAGAAGAGCTAGACAGTCATAAAAACCTTAGGAAGAGAGACTCCAAGAACTAGATAATCTCTATATCCACTGTTATTTCCTAAGCATTACTATAGAGAAATACACATCTTCAAGGAGCACTCTATTAATGGAGAATAGAAAGACACTAAGCCTTCCAGACATTCTTTTCTTTTTCTGGCGTGCTACTCAGACATACCTTATGCCATTATTTTGCCACTAGACGTGATAATCAGCAAGCAGCTATTGGAAGATACTGTTGACATCCTTTCTAATGTCAATGTCTTTTAAAGGATGTCTGGCAGCTGAAGTCCTTAGAGGGAGCACGCTCATTTTATTCTTTTTTCTCCACCTTCCTTTCCTACTATTATACATCCAAGTTTTTAGCAACCACTCAAATACTGTGTGCCTGTATCTTTACATAAAGTGACCCAGTGAAACAAAGAAAGAATCCCTCATCCTCTTTGTTACCTTCATGGGATGCTGGAGAGACATCTAACTTCAGAATGGGGGCCTTAGTTCAGGACCTCGATCCATTCATTTACAGTTGTGTGAGGGGAATTTATTCAAACTTGACTATGGTGAATATTTTCATAGTGTATGTCAAAATATCATGTGGTACAGCTTAAACATATACAATTTTTTATTTCTCAAAACACAAGGAATTGGGGGCCGGGGAGATAGCTCAGTAGAATAAGTGCTTGCCTGGCAAGCACAGGGTCCTGAGTTCAATCCTCAGTACCAAAAAAAAAAAAAAAAAAAAAAAAAAAAAAAAAAAAAAAAAAAAAAAAAAAAAAAAAAAAAAAAAAAAAAAAAAAAAAAAAAAAAAGAAAGAAAAAGAAAAAAAAAACCCAAGGAATTAAGATGCATACAGCACTATCGAACTAAGCCACAGATCTTATTGGGACTTCACTCACTTTCCTGCAAATTTCCTTTTTCTCTTCCAGGTCCCAACTCAGGATCCCACTCAATGTTTAGGTTTTGTATCTCTGCATGTCCTCTAATCTGGGACAGAATCTGACACTCCCTGCTTTTCAGAGCCTTCTGAAGAGAATTGCTTAGATTGTGAAGGGCCTTGCATTGGAGCACATGCTCAGGATAAGTCGGTCCACAGCTTGTCTCTTCTGCCACCTGCTACAGCAGGCATGAGCCTCCATGGCATTCTGCTGCATGAGGTAAGCCAGGGACCGAGTGACTCCTCTTCTACAAGGAGCTCAGAGTGGTCAAGCCACAGACACAGGAGGTGCAGCAGTAGCTGCGAAGGGGTAAGTGCAAGAGGAATGAGGAGTTGGTGTTTTGTGCATACAGTTTTACACAACAGAAAACATGAAGCTGGTTGCACAACAATGTGAGTGTGCTTGGCACTGATGAACCACACACGTGCCGAGGCTTAAGGGGTGAATTTCATGTTGTGTGCACTTTGCCGCTATTGTTTAAAGAGGATAATGATGGCAATGAATTAAAGTACTTCCAAGAAGAAAAAGGAAAGGAAAGCTGGGGAGATAGCTTGGTGGTCAACCTTCCTGCCTGACAAGCACAAGGACCTCTGGCACTGCATACTATGAAAGGCCTAGAACACTGGGCACTCTGTATTGGCCATGGAAACTGGGCATGGTGGCACACACCTGTAATCCTGGAGCTGGGGAGGCTGAGACAGGAGGATCACTCTAAGTCTGAGCTGCACAGTGAGACCCTGTACCAAATACATAAATCAATACAAGATTTTTAAAAATTTTCTTTTTAAAAAAGGAAAAAGAAATATGACATCTCTTATGCTGTCCTTTGCCAAGCAATTCCCATGGGTACTCCATTTTTCTTTCAGGGACCTGGAGCTATCCCCTGTGCTCTTAACAATACCCTTCCAGCCCTTAGGGGAGGACAAGAGGCTGCTTCTTTGCAGTTGCCTCACACAAAGCTGCCACTGACCTGCCACCTGCAGAAGGCTGTAGAGGGACATTACAGATCCCATGGTGTTGGGTGATATTATGTCAGATAAAGTGGTGAAGGTGTGGCATGGAAGGTGCACATACCTTGGAAAGAACTCTGCTTCTGCCATCCTTGTCATTATTATATTTTAATTTAAACACCCAAGCCAAAACAAGCAAGAGCAGAGCTGTGACACTGAATGGTCAGAACCTCTTCCCCTAGGTGGCCTGCACTATCAGCTGCAGCCAACCACTGGGACAAGTGACTGGGAGCAGCTCTACACTGCTGGGGTCCTAAATACTGATTTTTTTTGTGGGACTGGGGTTCAAACTCACGATCTTGCACTTGCCAGGTAGGCACTTGTGCCATGGAGCTATCTCCCCAGCCCTGATCTTAAGTACTGAGAATTCACAAGGTACTAAAAGCATGGTCAGGGGAAGGGAGAAGGGTAGATGTCACAGTTTGTGGGTATCCCCAAAGCCTCATGCTGTCACTGAGGCACAGTTCTACAGTGTATGATTAATTCAGGATCCAAGACTGGGATCACGGGTCTCAGTACTGCTGGGATTAGAGGTGTAAGTGCTATACCCAGCCTGAGGTGGACAGCCTGGATGCAACGTAAGAGAGACTGAGAGACAGATTTGCTCCTGTAGCCTTTAGTGCTGCTTTTTCATTTTTCTTTCTACTCTTTGCTGCTACCATGAAGGGTTCCTCTCTGCCATGTACCATGCTGCCTTGGAGTCAGCTGAGTATGGACTGAAACTATGAGCTAACTAAACCATTCCTTTCTTCATTTTGAGTGTTGGGTATTTGTCCCAGAAACAAGAGAAGAGCAAGTGAGATAGTAGAGCTCTAGACTCATGCATTTGACCCTACATCTGACTACTGCTATGCTTAGCAGAATCTACAACTCCTTATGATGCCCTTATGATGCCTTTGACCCAGAACAGTGGCAGAGCATTAAGGACTTGTCACCATTAATTGCTGATATTATGTTGTACACTGGGTACAGAGGCATGCACCCATAGGTCCAGCTTCTCATGAGACTGAGGGATAAGAATTGCCTGAGGCTAAGTCAGGGGGGCAGCCTGGGCTATAGGAAGATCCCATCTCTCAAAAATAATCTGTTGTTTGAGATAGCTCAGCATGTTTAGGCAAAGCTCAGGGACCGAGGTTCGACCCCCATCATCCCATGCTGCACTAGCCCCATCCCCAGGGCAGACAGAGCTGGCCACCAAATAATAATAATAATGATAATAATAATAATAATAATCGGTTGCTTATAATTGCTAATGAAAGGGCTGAGAATAGGACTGAGTAGGAGAAAGGCCCAAAGTTCAACCTTCAAAACCCCAAAATATCCCCTTAAATTTTGGGCCATGCAAATAAAATAACCTAGTCTTTATTCAAAAAATTTCACATCATTCGTCATTTTTGAAATCTTAAGAAAGGAAGCTTATTGAGAGTCAATCAAGATATTCAGGTTTGCATTGGACAAACAGAATTACAATCTGCAAAGGTGAAATTTACTCAGGCAAAGTTCATACCTGAACTGAAGCTGGGCAGATAGTCAAGCAGCAGAAGCACCAGTCTGGCAAGTGCAAGGTCCTGAATTTGGTCTCAGATACCAAAAATCAATCAATCAATCAATCAAAATAAAAACCTGAACTGAAGCTGCCCCCTTCTCCCCCTCAGCCAGCTGCTGCTTCCCTTCTTCCCCCCACCAGCTGAGTGGTTGATTGTGCTCATGTGGATGGATCCCATCTGCTTGGTTCACTTTTGATCTGCTTTATGAGTAGATTAAGATCTAAGAGCACATGCATGGGATATTACCTATTAGGGACACAGTTTTATTAACATGCATAAAGCCAGTTGGTAAAAGATAGAGCAAGTTCTATTTCATGAATTCAAACCACCAGATCGAATTCTGCAAGTACGGTTTCCTCACGCTGATGGCAAATGCACTACGACACCAAGCCGTCCTTCCTGGCTCCAGCTCAGAGGCCAGGGCAAATGAATCCCACCTGGACTCAGATGCTCTTCACTGGCCTCTGCAATGCTGGCTTCAAGCCACTTTTGCTCATCGTGTCCATGTGCCCTCGAGGTATTGCTCTTATTTCTGTATGACAGGAATGAGGGAGGGACAAGTTTCATGTAGTTCTAATGTGAAATATCCCTAGCAATGATAGACACCTGAGACAAGATTGGGTACAGATAGGAGCAGTTCATAGATTCACAGTTGTACTGTCACTTTTGCTCTTCCATTTCTTTTTAAATCCATAAACTTTGCCTCTGACCTATAAACCTTTCAGAATAGTAAGAACAGCTTGATATTCACTTAAGACATTGTCAGAGCCAGCAAGAAGGAAGCCAAAGTAGCCGGTTAGGGACCACCATTCATTTCTGTTGGAAGAGAGTTTAGAGCCAAGACAGATCTGTGTTACAATCATTCCTCTACTAGGTCACTGAGCAAAAGGCAGATATAACAGGAAGGGAAAGAAGAGCGTTTATTCCCACTGGCCATTCTCCAGGGAGATGACCAAATAAGGGGTGAGGATGGGACAGATGTTTGGACTGATTCCTTTATGCTCAAAATCAGATCTCTGGCAGTAGCATTTGTTTTTGCCTTTTCAAGACGTTCACTATCAGAGCTTCAGGTGTGACGACTGCAATGCAAGCATTTTGTAGTTCACCCAGAAATGCTCAGAACCAGGTTTCTTTTCTTTTTCTTTTATTTTTTGTGGTACTCAAAAGCAAACTCAGGGTCTTGTGCAGGCTCAGCAAGTACCTACCCCTGAGCTACATCCTCAGTCTTTTCACCCAGAAGCGTTAAGGTCATTTTATAGTAGCTGAATTATGGCTCCCCGTGGATATGTCCACCTGAAGACTAGAGCATAACATGGAAGCTGAAAATGGGGTGTGATGTGTCAATCACAGAGACCTGGAAAGGAGCCTGGACCAGACAATGTGACCTGTTAACCATGGAGAGCTGTCAAATCAAGGCACAGAACAGCTTCTGACAGCCTGTGTCTGACATCAGAAGAAAAATATAAAAGACGGCAGCCTCTGGACCCATTCCACTGTCTCTTTACTCTCCCAGTGTGCAGAGAAAATTTTCTCTCCTCTTTTTGCTTCTACTTATTTTTTCTTTAACTTCAGTAAATGAAACATCTTCATTCATCGGTTGTTTTTGTCCAGTTCTCTGAACAGGACGAGGGCCTCAACCCACTGAACATCCCACCATGCGATGGCATGCCCATCGCCTCAGAATTGGCTCTTCCGTAGAATCAGAATCTCTGTGGATGTAGCTAAAGTAAGAATCTCCATGTAGAATCTAGAGCAAGTGATCCTTGGCATAAAATCTTCTGGATTAGAGGGGTCTCTAAATCTAAATCTAATCTAATGATGACTGTCCTTAAGATACAAAAGAGACAAGACTGTGACCTTGACTAAAGGAACCATGTAAAAGCAGAGGCAGAAGCTGGGTTTGTACGACCTGAGCCAAGTGGTACCTCCACAACCACAGGAAGCTAGAGATGGGCATGGAGTGGATGGTCTTAGTCAACCCTGCCAACGCTAGCATCACATTGTGTCTTCTAGGACTACAGAAGGGTAAATCGCTATTGTTTTGAGCTATAGGTTCATGGTAAATTGTACTCAGTTCTTGGAGACTACTGTACCTGCCTTCACAGGAAACCACAGTGACTCAACCCATTCAGAAAAGAAAGTATCACAGTTCACTGTGGTCGTCATCATGACTGAACGGAGAAATGCCCTTAAAATAGGCAAAGCTCATTTCTGGCGTGTATGTTAGGGTGTTTCTAAAGAAAACTGACAACCCAACCAGAAAAAAGAAGGAAAGCCCCACTGTAGATATGGGTATCCCATCCAGTAGGCTCTGCCAAAAATCAGAAAGGGGACACACACACACACACACACACACACACACACACACGCAGAGCTGATCCTCCTTAAATAATTTTTTCTACTTCCACCTCCTAAAGACACCAAACCTCAGATTCTTCAGCCTCTGATTGCGGCTCTCCATGGGGCTTCTAGGGAATCAGCCTACGATGGGGACAGAAGCACTGTCCTTTTTATGCTGAGGCTTCCAGCTTCTGAGACTGAATAGCCCTTGGTGTCACCAGCTCTCTAGCCTATAGATAGCTATTGTGAAACTATCCAGCTCCTGATCCTGGCAGTCGATCTAACAAACCCTCTCTTAAAATTACATGCATCTTAGTGGTTCTATTTATATGAAGAATCTCAAGACCAGGATGAAATTATGTTAGCTGCTTTTACAGATATAGAAACCAAGACACAAAAACACATTTATGTGTGTCTCCAGTGATGAGTCAGTGACCTCAGAGTTGAGTCACCAACTAGTGGGAAAGAGATCTACCTGGCCTTGCTCTCCGCCACTCTCCACCCTGGCTTTGACTACAGCACACAGAACCTTCTAGACTAGAGGCTCAAGGCAAAAACTCGGTCTTTTTTTGGCTCTGTCCTTGTATAGCATATAAGTAGAATAGTTAAACACTAGAAACCATTGTTTAAGCCTTTCTAGAAAGAGTATATGGCTCACCAAATTGTTGGGGGGAGTCTTTCAAGGAAGGTCATTAGGAGAGCTGTGGAAACTCCAGCCAAATGACCCAGAAATGGAAGTCCAGTCCATCAGGACCTACTTCAGCTGTGGCATCCAGCAAGCCTTCATCACCCAGAAAAAGGCCTGTGTACTTAATTCACAACCCCCTTCTTCTCCTGAGTCCACAGGCCTAGGTGGGCATTCCATGGTGTTCCCAGGCTGCTAACCTTTGGTGTGTACAGGGGCTACATGCTCCACTTGTGGTATCAGAGGGACTGGCCATACCAAGGGCAGAATGTCAGCCTGAGATGCTGCTGTACGCAGGCACAGGCTCAGGCACTCTGGCAGGTGTCCTGTGACAGACACAGAGCCAGGAGTGCCGAGTCCACAGGCCCTTCCCACCCACGTTGGGTCTTTTTGTGCTCAGTCATTCTGAGGTGGACCCATTATGCCCTAGGGTGGAACCAATCATACCCCAGGATGGGCCCTTGATCCCAATCTAGGGAGAAAGCTAATCATATCCTAGGCAGGCCCTGGTGACGCTCCAGGAAGGAACCAACTGTACCCCAGAATGAGGCTCCCACCAACAGGGAACCAGGCCGCTGAGTCATTCAGCCAAGTTGACACATTGTATCAACCACTACAAATGGGAAACTGGTGGTTGGAAAAATTTCTCTGAATTCTGGATTTAGATTCTGCTAGTACGAATGATTCTAACCCACAGATCATGCAGGCCAAGAATTGAGTGTAGTCTGTTGGATAGAGGAAAAAAGAAAGCTTCCTGGGTCAAGGTAGGTGTCTGAGCACATTGGAGAGACAAAGCATGAAGGGAGAACTTTATGAATGCAATGCTTGCACTTTGCCCCTGATCTATAGAACTTCAAAGCACTGTGGATACTCTGGCCAGAGGCAGAAATGAATGACAGTGATCCTGTACAGTTACTAACCAGCAACCCTTTATTACCCTTGCTGCACAAGAAAGCACAGCTGAGATTTGAGGTCCCTAACAAAAGGCAGTGGCATCTATGTGCCCTCTCCAACATCACTGACCCCTTCCTCAACTTGAGCTATAGAAATTGTACACATCCATCAGGGCCATGGAAAAGGCCACCACTTGTGAGGCCATTTTTGGATTCCCTCCAGGCCCATCCTTAAAATCATAATCACTCCTCTCTTTGAATCTCTTCTATTATTTTATTCCTACCTTTATCATAACATATCACAAACTGGTTTGGAGAAGTTGTTTTCAAGAGTTGAGATCCTATCCAGTCTGTAAACTGATAACATCACTGCACTCATCTGATAGATCCTGAAATGGTCAGCTTGACCCAGCACAGAGCATATATTCCAAAGCAATCATGAGCAAGTGCATATGTATTCGTAGCCAAAGGTTGGGAATGATAAAGAGCATTGAGAATAGTCCTTGTTCTTCTCGATGGTAGGGTGCTGCTCAGCATGCTCCAGGTCCTGAGGTCAATGTCCCTTACTGGAAATAAGTGGCAGAGGGAAAAAGGAGGGGGGAAAGAGGAGGAGCAGAAAGGGAAAGGAAAGAAGAAGAGGAAGAAGGAGAAGGAGAAGGGGAACAAGGACAACATCAACAGTGACAGCAACACATGTATACGTATAACCCTAAAACAAAACAACCAAACAAACAATACATACACATTAGCGTACAGACTTCCAAAACTGAAATTTGTTGTGCAGCTACCAGAATATTTTGCTTATTTATTTGCAGGCTAAATTCCCAAGCAGTCGTATGGTCCAAGAAGAAGTAAGAGCTCTGGGCCAAGAGCTGGGCAGCCTGAACTAGAGTCCTGCCACTCAGGGGCCACTGGGACACAAGGTCATATGAAGTTAATGGAGTTTACTAAAGCATCTCTATAGTTTTATAATTTTGTGGTTTTGTGAAAACATGGCTTTTTTAAAAAAACCACATCCTCTATATTAAATCGTACTTAAAGTCCTTAGGGTAAATATTTCTTTTTTATAAAAAAATAGCTCTCTGATTAGAAATATATATATATATATATATATATATATATATATATATATATATATATTCTTTTTTATCCTGAGATTTTTCTTAGCAACTTTTATATTTCTATTTAAGATACTGAATCTCTATTTTTTTCTCTCAAAGACAAATAATTGCCTGAAAGTTTTTAAAAATAGATTTAAGAGTAGATTTAAGAGAATGTCTCACTTGGAAAAGTTTTTAAACAAATGCTTTAGTAGTTTAATATCTCAGCCTCCTTTGAAAGGAGAAAATAAATACACAAAATAATGTATTTATTGTGAAGATTTCATTCATCCTCAGCATAGTAAAAATAAATATAATAATTATAGCATGATAAATATAATAAAGGGAATAAATATAGCACTGTCATGGCAGTTTATTTCTATATATCACTGTTGGAGCCATAGTTTCATAATTTTATTTCATTTCCTGGAGTTTATTTTCTGTTCAAAATCTATGCTAAATAATCTTTAACACTTATTTTTACATACAAATAAATCTATGGAAAATATTGACATGAATGCCAACTAAATAATGAAAACAAATAATATCTGGCTTTAAAGTTGGCCATTTGTACTTGCTCAATAGCAGGAGGAGGAAAAGAAAAGGGAATTACATAAAAGCAGAACCTAAACTCCTAGACATCCACCATTTCCAGGCATAGGTTATTAGGATGGAATTATGCTCAACACTGGGGGAAGAAAAGGTGTTCCCTTCTCTAGCCTGCATGACAAGAACGCATGTCCTTGCATAAAATAGGTTGGTTTGCCACTTTCATGTGAGTTGGACGCTGAGCAGGAGATAGGGTAATCATAGCAAACTGCATTTGAACTATGAGTTCTTCAGAAAAAACATGATTCAACCTTGTTTTTGTTGGCTGTTCATTACTGAAACAAAATATCTGA
Organism: Myocastor coypus; assembly: GCA_004027025.1. Taxonomy (NCBI): domain Eukaryota; kingdom Metazoa; phylum Chordata; class Mammalia; order Rodentia; family Myocastoridae; genus Myocastor; species Myocastor coypus. The sequence continues at coordinate 72,071 of PVJA010003306.1, forward strand.
GATAATTAACTTTAAAAAGAAAAAAATGTCCTCTGGCTCACTGTTGCAGGAAGTTCAGTCCATAGTTCCTTCACCCCCTTGTTTGGGCCCTGTGGTGAGGCAGCACACCCTGATTCAAATATATAGTCAAAGAAGCTGGTTTGAGTCATAGGTAAGAATGAAAGAGAGGGAAGGGGAGAAGGAGAGACAGAAACAGAGACAGAGACAAGGAGAGACAGAGAGAGGAAAGGAGGAGGGGAGAGAAACATCCCACAATCCTCTTTGCATCCCAGCATCCTATTTAAGGAGCTTCCCTCAATTACCTATTATACCTGCCCCACCTCCAATGGTCTCTCCATCTCCCAATACTTCTTTAGGTTGAGGCCTAAGCCTCTGGAAGATACTCATACAAAACCCACAAATATAAATCCCATCATCCAAGATCTATGCTCATGAAGTTCTATTTATCATGCTATAGTAGACCACAATGAAGAAAGCCTCCTGTTATGAAACCAAATGCAATTCCTTAATAACCCATATTTTGTCATTCATTTGTCATCTTCTACTGCGCTCATCCACCCACTTCAGCAGAGGCCAGCTGCCATGACAAGAGGTTGGTCTACAAGATTCTCACAGTTCCAGCTGCCTGGGTTGAGAAGAGAGCTCTTTGTACAAATGTCACTCATACAACTTTTCTTAAGGTCAACAGTGTCCTTATCAGAATGATGATAACAGCGAGATGGCTAGTTACTTGCTGTGGGTGAGATATTATCATCAAACTATCACCAAGATTTTGTAGGGACAGAAAGACTGGTGAATTATTGATAAGTTATAGGTCGTTGTAGTCACAAAAACACTACAATTGCTGATTCTGGAATGAGAGCTAACTGTTAAAGGAAGAGAAGGAAAATATCCTTCTTTGAGAAAACTATAAATCTTTATTTGAATTGGATAAATAGGAAACAAAGGAAAGATTGGCTCTGATTTCTGTGTAGTTGCAGACACTAAGCCTTGACAACCAAGACTCAGAAAATGTGATAGTTCCAGGTGGAAGAGTGTTCCCTTCACCAGCCATTTTGCCCAGTGTGGGTCCCCATAGATAATCTTGCCAATCCACTGAAAACAGATTGGTGAGCCCTGAGATGTCACACAAGCAGGGGCCAACCTCAGTACCTCAGTGCCTCTCGGCTTAGCTCTCCATAGTTCCCAGGGACCAGTGGCCAGGAGACCTTTGACATTTCCTGTGGCATGTGCCCTGGGTCCCTCATGTGTCTTAATGTGCAAACATTGTACCCAGGAGTGGAATCTAGATGCTCTGTGCTTATCTAAACAACCCAGTTCTAACACCTAATGCAAATGTCACTGAATATCCCTGTGAGTCTCTTTTCAAATAATTCTTACCCTATTAACATTTAGAGCAATCATGCAAACAAGTGGGACAGTGACAATACTGATAATGATGCCATGACCGTGAAGTCATAAATATGCTTGGGCCATGCCATCCTTTTTGCATGTATAAGGCTTTGATTTTCCCCAACTCCATCTCATTTTTCCAGCTTTGGCTCACTTGCTGAGATTTTTGGTGTAACTTGGATACAGTCAAGGTGTGTTGTCCAGAGCAATTTATCTCATTTCCCTAAGTCTTTGGTTTCTTATTTAGAAGTAGCTGGATCCCAGCTGACCCACAGCAGCCAATGCCTCAGAGAAATTCATTCTGAAGCTCAGAGTCTGCCAGGTTCGCACACAGGGTGGAAGGTTTCATCCTCACCTGAAAGAGGAGGCTCCCTCTAGGAAGGATCCACACAAGACTGTGAAGTCTTTATGATCATTTATTCATAACTATATTTTAAGCCTACGTGAAAGACATGGGAATTTTTTAGGTTGTTTTGGTTTGTTTTTTAATTCTACTTCTTGAAGCCTGAAAAAAAAACTATAGTTCCTGCCTGTGTGAATTTTATCTTTCCTCTTTGGGAGCCACATAGCAGAACTGTATTCCATAATCAAACAAAAGAAAAGAAGATCCATTATGTTGGTTCTTCAAAACAGGAAGCTGGGGTGAGGAGTGGGATGGCCTGCTTCACAGAATGAGGGGTGCTGGTGGCTGCAGACTCATGCTGGGTGCTAGAGGTGATTCCAGGAAAGCAGAGCCCTTGGGCTGCATGCTTTCCTGAAGCCTGGAGCCCTTGTTGGCCTGGCTAGCTACATCTCTGACCAGTCTCAGGAGAAGCGCCAGGCCCCCACACATCTGGCACAGGTCCCGTGTGCAAGAGAATTGCTCTCTTCTTTCTGTTCCCTGAGACTTGACATAGCCGCAGAGAAGGTTCCCAAACACATCCTGCACTCACCCCTTTCCCATGATACTCCAGAGCCTCCGGCCCCACGTAGGTGGGCCTGCCTGCAGAGGAGAAGCTCAGCATCCTCCCAGGAATACAGAGCAGGAAGAGGAGAGCGGCCCAGAGGGTCCAGAGTGAGCGATGATCAGGTGATCAGATGACCAGATACCGAGAAGAGGCACAGTGGCCCTTGGCACCCCCCTCAGCCCCTCAGCGCAGGATTCTTCCTCTCACTGGATGCAGCCACCATTTCCCTTGGTAGGTTTGGTTCCAATGACTACAAAAAGCCATCCAAAAGGCCACAGGGAGGTCTCCATTTGAAAAACCCATCATTTCCCCTGCTGCTGAGAAGTGAGCCAGAGCAACCTAACCTCGGTTTCACCTTAGTAATGAGGACTTGGCCTGCAGACACTGAAAGAGTAAACTTCTGGTCAGCCTCTGGAGAGCCCTGTGCGGGCTCATTAGGAAGCTCTGAACAATTGCAGGTTTTCAGAAAGGGCCTTTGGGGCCACCCACGCCGGACATGAATCATTCGTGTGTGTCATGCACATCCCACCAACAATGCCACCCACCCACCAGTCCCAGCGGGGGGACCCAGGGGTCTGAAAGAGGGAAAGTAACCTCAGCCATGGAAAGAAGGTCTATGTAGGATCTCGCTCTTCTGCTCCTCAGCGGGTGTGGTCACTTAGGAGTAGCAGGCAGCCTTCCACTCCTCCAAAATCCATCCTGTGGCTCAGTCAAGAATCAGTTAAACAGCCGGGCGTGGTGGCGCACGCCTGTAATCCAAGCACTCGGGAGGCTGAGGCAGGAGAATCGGTGTGAGTTCGAGACCAGCCTGGGCTACAAAAGTGAGCTCAAGGCCAGCCTGAACTGCATAGTGAGACCCTGTCTCAAAAAAAGACAAAAAAAAAAAAAAAAAAAGAATCAGTTAAACTATGAGACACCTGGCTTCCAACCCCCTACTCCACATTGCCTGTCAAAGCCCAGTGAATCTGGAGAGCAGCACAATTGTCGCAGAGGGTCGTAGACTCCATGCTTACCTATTAATTTTTCCATCAAAGATTATTCAGAGTAGAATTTTACATATGGGATCTGTGTGAGATTTTTATCCTTACTTTTAAAGGAGATTCGCATGCTGGAAAAGGTGATCCTGTGGTTCCAAACCACCAAGAGAAATCAGAGACCTACTCACCCTGTGTAACATATACGATCCCGCGGTACTGGGGTAGCCATGTCCCTCTGAATCTACAGCACTCAAGCCCTGTGCACATGCAGAAATGCACTGTTTCTTTATATTTTCAGAAAAGGCATGAAGCTATTTTAAGATTCTAGAAGTACAGATACCAAGCTATAGATCCACGTGATTTATTCCATATTTTTTTCTACTAAAGAATGTTAAGGTAAACTTAATTTGATCATAAGGAGACTTATTTGTCCAGCAAGCATAACTGCTTTTACCAGTAGGAAATAAGGTTTACCTTGTTAGGTTAAAAAAAAAAGTTTTCATATGTTAATAGTGCAAATAGCACAGGGCTTTCTTAGTGTGACTGTAAGAATTTAATTATCTCTACTGTGTCAAGTACTGGATTACCTAAAATTTTCAAAAGCTCTCAGGACTTAGGAGTCAGGGTTTGAGCTCTTTCTGAGAGAAATCAAAGGCAAAACCTATACTACCGATGTGTAAGGAATCCGAGCGTCACCACTGCATGGCAACTAGCCTCACTAAGCAAAGACAGGCAACGTGGATTGGTCAGATGGTTCAATAACATTGAGACCAGTTTACGTAAAAACTTCATAAGAATTAAAACACTAAGCATCTGATCAAAAACAGAGTCCATAAGGTTAGCTCACAGGGCTAGGGAGGTAGCTTGGCAGCCTGACCACCTGCCTGGCAAGCAAAAGGATCTGAGTTCGATCCCCAGTACCACATGCCCTACAGGCCTCTGAACCCTGGGTGCACTGTGTCCAGCCAGTGAAACCAGGCATGGTGGTGCATGCCTGTAATCCCAGAGCTGCGGAGGCTGCGACAGGAGGATCACTACAATTCAGACCCGCATAGTGAGACCCTGTACCAAGTAAATAAAAAACAACAAAAGGAATAACTCAGAGGCTTAGGAAATTGTAGAATGGCCTTTAGATTTTATAGTTGCTTTTGGTGGATTCAGGCAAAATGAGATTCAGGTGAACATTTTAACTAATAAACTCAACTGCCTGGTCACTCCTTAAGATCTCTATTAAGCCTGGGAGGACGACTATGAGGTCCTCATTACTTCCTGGTGTCACAGAGCACCTGCTCACATCACAGGACCACATGTTTGGTGTGGGATTAGGAGAGTGGACCGCAACAAAGAGGAAGTCGGGTGGTAAGAACTGCAGGGTGGGTCATGAGAGAAAGGATGGGTGGGGATCCACTGGACACTACAGAAGGTAGCTGGGCCCAAGTGCTGAGCGCTCCTTCAAGCTAAGAGCCTGTTTCCCGAATAAAGTAAGACTCAGAAGGAAAGGACTCTTGGAGGCATCTCCCCCAGGCTCTGGCCTCACCCTGACCACACACCTGCGGTTCCAGAAGGCCAAGTACATTCTCCCTGAGGGAGACCCGACACCCTGGGAGGAGGCAATGACCATGCCCAGATGGGCTGCCATAGAAGAGATGTGGAGCTGATTTGAACTTCCTAGGTCTGTAGCATACTTCACTTTAAAATTTGCATACTTCACTTTAAAACTTACATATTTTGTTGATAGATTTGAAGTGATTAATGGACACACTCACTGTGCATGCACACGTAGGATCTGAACCTTCCCTCCTGCCATCCTGTGCTCCATAGATAACATCATGAGTGGGGAGGCTTTGGGCCTGTTCTTTATTGCAGAAAGGGACAACACCCTGGTCACAGCCTCTTGGTAAATGGCACTTTCCTAGTCCTGGTGAAATAGAACAGGAAAATTGCAATGACAAGATGCCAGAAGACCAGAGCTGTGCAAAGGAAAACCAACTTTGTGCAGAAAATGTGAGGGGGTGGGTCCCTCCTGCGGGGTCTCCTCATGCTGCCTGTTTCCTAGGCTTACCAAGCTCACCACGCTGACATCACAAATTTCTGTGTGCTTCCAGGGCCACAGCCTAGCTGTAGGGGCCAGGCCATGTCCGCAGCTGGTGACTCCTGTACTTGGGGGTTCTATACATTGCCCAGGGCACAGTCAGAACATGCTAAGTTTTTGTCAGTGGCCAGACTCCAAATAAAAGAGGTTGGGTGTATTAACCTAGCAGATTGTTAGAACTGTACCCCTGAAGTTTGCTCAACATTTTGAAATTCAGGCTACCATCTTAGCTCAGGATGGGAAAAGATCCACCTGCTGAAACCTAGGAGTTAGGCTCTACTTGCTGGCATCCTCTCTTACTCAGGTAGAAAATGAATTCAGTGGGACAGTAGAGACTATTTCACCCAGGCCTCCTCCCTAAAATCACTACAGTTAGGACTGGGAATCACCTCAGCCACCTATACCTCTTCCAACCCACAGAGTCAACCCACCCTCCAGCTGAAAATATCTGAAAACACAAATTGCAAATGCACCAAACATGTGCATCCATGCTTTCTCATCACTATTTCTTAAGCCGTACAGCAGCGGTTCTCAACCTGTGGGTCGAGACCCCAGTGGGGTTGAACGACCAAAACACAGGAGTTGCCTAAAGCCCCTCTGAATCATAACTGTAGCAAAATTACAGTTTTGAAGTAGCCACCAAAATTACTTTTTGGTTTGAGGTCACCGAAACATAAGGAACTCTATTGCAGGGTCATGGCATTAGAAAGGTTGAGCACCACTGCCTTACAGTATAATTGTTTCCATAGCATTACAGTGCATTAGGTGTTATAAGTAAACTAAAGAGCTTAAATCACACTGGAGACTGAATGTAGGTTCTATTAGGTACTTGCACAGCTGTGGATGGGTGGGAATCCTGGAACCAAATCTCATCAGATACCAAGAGATGACTGTAAGTGTGAGTGTATGTGGAAATACATGTATGTGGATATATACACACATGAATGTATCTGTGTATTTTATAATAAACATTTATTTAGTTCATCTAGATTGTGCATATATCGATGTACATATATATTCTCTAGATGTGTGTTCAAAATTTGGCCTATGAAAAGTCATTTTTCTTCCCACTTTTTGAAAGAATTTTCCAAAGGAAATTTAATTTCACAGAGGTTTTCTTTCTAAGTGGGAGACTGGACCATATGGTAAAAGACATACTTTTGATAATTAGTTTTTGCTCCAGTAGCTAAAATTCTAAGGGAAATTTCTTCACTTTTGACAGACTGGCCCAAAAGATGGCTTTCTCCAGAACTGCAACACTCCTCTTGATGTCAGGCTTGGCTCACAGTTTGATGCTGTTGTTCATAGATTGACAAGGTAGGTTTTCTCTCTTTAGCAGAAATCCTAGGGTACAGGAGCATTCTGGAGGTTTCTATGGCAATCATCCAGGTAAGAATTACAGATAGGGAAACACAAAGAAGAAAGATCTTCTCTCGCTACCTTTGCCAAGCATCTATGCTGCTGCAGACTCATCAAACCTACGTCAAGCTGCTCTGCATAGATTTACTATTCCACTATAGACTCCTCTTGGCCAAGAACCTTCCTTGGGGTCTGTGAGTGTAAAATATTCTCTGTACCAGCTTCAGTGTTGTCCCCCAACTCTTTGTTCCCCCTCCCCAGCAATGCTTCTTTCTTACCTACCATAGGATTCACTCATTCATTCATTTACTCCTTCCATAATAGTTATTGAGTGGCTAAGAGTGGGGTGGTCCCTGATCTCATGGACCTGATATCTAATGAAAAGCTGCAATTCACAAATAAAGGGAATATTTATCTGCAAGCCTATTGAACTATGAGAAAAACATACCTTAATTGACCCTAGGACAGACATATATATCGCCTTATACAAACTTATGCAAATGCTAAAAGATGTAGGGGAAAACCCAGATCCACGCGTGATGAGCACTGGCTATGCAGCTCTCTGTGGGAAGAAATACACGAGCTGTGATTTCTGAGCCTCCTCTGGCCCTTGGAGCAGCTCCAGCTAATACGTCTTCTGGAGCTAAGCTCACAGGCTTACCAAGCACTTCTTTCAGGAAGTGATCACAGTGCGTGAGGCATGGGCTTACAGAAAGTGAATGCTAGAAAGCTCACCATGGGATTCAGGGTTGAAATCTGGGATAGTGGAGCAAGAGCAGCCCTGTCTCTCTGTGCCAACACACCCTCACGGGTAGCCTCACCTGCCAGAGCCCTGGACACACTGCTTCTTGACACAGCCTTGGGCAGACGCTGGCTTTCCTGCCTGCCCCTGCCAGAATATTTACGGACTGCACCCACAGCCCCTGAGAAGAGGGCCAGTGTGCACTTCCCAGGAATGACAATTAACATTTTTTTCAAATGGATAGCTTTGTCCTCACCAAATCCATACATGGTTCAATTCATAGAGAGGGGAGTTTCTTCTAGGTCATTTTTGAATGCCAGGCAAAACTGATATCACTTCTGTTTCTTGATAGTTAAGCACATTTACTGAGACATCTTAAGCTGCAAAACTGGAACAGACACATTCATAGCTGAAGTGGAGACTGTCAGGTGCATGGTGGGTAAGCTGATGTAGGGCTCAGTAAGCGGATAGCTTGATGCCCTGCATCTCTTCTGTCCTTTCCAGAAGAATCTCTGATTGGAGAAGACAAAAGGCTACACTGCAACTCCGCTTCACAGGAAGAGTGAAGAGGAGGATTGAACAAGGAAGCAAATGTGTTTGAGCCAACCTTGAAAGCCCACTGCAAAATTGTTCCAAGTGTGGTCAAGTACTATAAGCCTGCAGTCATGTATACAACTACTACTCTCCAAAGTTTATTTTCTTCCCGAGTGTTATGGGTAAAATTGTGTGTGTGTGTGTATATATATATATATATATATATATATATATATATATATATATATTAGGATAACCACATTAACAGGGGAATTGAAGGTACAACCATGAAGAATACCCCCAGAGTGAGGTTTCTTTTGCGAATGGACCCCAAATATTTCCAGCAGAGCAGTAGGAGATGGACAAGAGATGTGGAACAAATTTTCTCAAACTTTTCTCAAATTTTTACCTCAGATTTCTATTCTCCAGAACTGAGAGATGGTAATTTTCCACAGATTATCCTTTTTAGTTGGTGATACTCACTAACTGATACCCAAGAGCTGAGAATGCAATTGGCCATGACAAAACAGAGAATTATTCTCTTTCTGGTTGCACACACTGGCTTGTTAACAACATTTATAACAGAAGGCATGTGTCTGAGTTTGGAGCTTCAGAAATAGTTATTGCACCTTTGAAAACAAACAAACATATTACCAGTTATTTCCCACCAACGTCTTTAATATTACAGAGATCACCTGAGGTATAGCCTCTTAATTTCTAAGATAAGACATTAAAGATCAGGCATATCAAGTGACTTCCCAAGGTCAACTAGTTGCTTGGAGACAGAGCTGAGAGCTTTGGCTTCCACACCCAAATTGGAGACTTCTTCACTAGACTGCCTGGTCCTAGAGAAAGTTTATGTAGTCAGACAAAATAAATGTGTACCCTTCCTTGGAAATGTGGCTTTATACAGGTGGAGAAATCCTACCAATGCCTAGAAAATCTCTTGCTCACATTGTAAACATTAAAAAACAAAAGCAGTAATGTACTTTAATACCTCAAATTCCAGCATAATCCAAAGAAGAATAGAATAAGCCAAAATTGAATTGAATCTTGGCTTAATCCAATAGGCTGCTTGGCATTCCTGTTTCGACACTTCTTGGGATTCCAATGTCAAACTAAACACAGTGGGTACATTTAATTTCAGACTTAACAAATCAGTTTTGCCAAACCACACAATTTCACCTCAAGATCACTTCCCTCAGTGGGAGAAAATATAATGTAACATTAGCCAACATGCGTATATTAGTGAAAACACACACATCCCAACCCAAACCTCATTATCTTCAATGTCTCTACTTCCATCTGTCTCCTAAAACCCTTTCAGACTGTGTTATGATTTGTGCCTAGTTGTCCCCCCAAAACCTCACGCCGTCATGGGTCAGGGACTCCTAGAGTTTTACATTAACTCATTATCCACTAGGATTATGTGTGATCCACTGAGATTGTGGGGTTTTAACACTTCTGGGATTATGGGTATGAGTGCTACATCCAGCCCAGGGTAGATAGCCTGAATGTAATATAAGAGAGACAGAGAGACGGACTCTGTCTCTGGTGCCCTTGTTGGTCTGCTGCTATTGAAGCTGTTCTGCTGCCATGAGCTGCAGCTCTCTGTCATGTGCCCCTCTGCCTTGGAGCCAGCTGAATATGGACTAAAACCTCCAGTAACTGTTAGCGAAATAAACCTTTCTTCCTTCATTTTGGGTGTTGGGTATTTGTTCCAGCAATGGGAAAGAGTAATTGAGACAGATTATTATGGTTTGTGTCTAGCTGGCCCCCCAAAGCCTCATGCAGTCATGGAGTGGGGGCTTCTAGAGTTTGAGATTAACTCATGATCCACTGGGATTATTGGTGATCCACTGGTATTATGGGGTTTGGCACTTTTGGGGTTATGGGTATAATGCTATGCCCAACTTGGGGCAGAGAGCCTGAATGCAATATAAGAGAGACAGACTCTCTGCTGCTGTTGTTGGCCTGTTGCCATTGTTGCTGTTCTGCCACCATGAACTGCTGCTCTCTGCCATGAGCCTCTCTGCCTTGGAGCCAGCCACGTATGGACTGAAACCTCCAGTAACTGTGAGCTCAATAAACCTTTCCTTCCATCATTTTGGGTGTTGGATATTTGTCCCAGCAATGACAGAAGAATAACTGAGACACAGATCTTTAATTCTACAGAGGAAATAGAGGAAAGTATTTTTATGCTCAAATCTACAACATGGATAAATTCACCTTGAAACCAAATTTGATTTTGAGCAAGTGACCTTGAATGATAGAGATAACAGTTGAGTGGGGAGGAGATAGTAATTTTCAAACAGAAGAGAGGAAAAACAAGAGCAATGGCAAGTTTCACCTTTCCAGTCAGTTTTGGCCTGAATGTGTCACCTGAAAATTTACATACGGAAATGTAATGAACAGGGTAGTGGTAAGAGGCAAGTCTTATGAAAGGTGATGAGGTCCAAAATCTCTGCCCCACAAGTAGGATTAGAATCCTTAGAAAAGAGATGTGTGAGAGATTCTTAACACTTTGCACTTCTGTGTAAGAACACACAAAAGGTGTCATTTGTGAGTGGGCCCTTACCAGAAGCCAAATCTATCACCTCGAACCCAGACTTCCCAATCTCCACAACTTTGAGCAATTTATTCTATTATTTATGAAATCCTTTTAAAGGCATTTTGTGGTAGCAATCTAAGTGGACAAAGACCATCACCCTTGACTTGACTTTTAGTCTAGAAATTTGAATTTTGGATAATATACATTCCAACTTCCAAGCTTCCCAACAGCTAATCAACACAGTTCTTTGTGTGTATGACAAATTGTTTATGTTAATAAGTTTAGAGGCCAATGAGGTACTGAGCAAAAAGCAAATGTCCTTAACAAAAGAAAGAACTGTTTTGAAAACATAAATTAGAAGAGAAATGACAGTGTGGTTTACTTATTAATGGTGTGAATATAGCCAAGTTATACAGCATCCACATAGTATTTTCTGGAACTCATAATAAATTACATTCAAAATGATAGTTTATGCAAACATGAACCAGTAGCTCCTAAATAATGACTTCTATTAACATTACATTAATAATTTTATATTTATTGTTTTCCCTGTCTTTTCCTCTGAAATGAAATGGTGGTAGATTGACATAAATGATCACATATTTGACATGTACCAGGCTGTCTTACTTACTTTTTACTCATTGCTGGGACAAATACCCAACACTCAAAATGAATGAAGGAAAGGTTTATTAGCTCACATTTACTGGAGGTTTCAGTCTATATTGGGCTGGCCCAAGGCTGAGTGGAACAGGGCAGAGAGCATCCAGTTCATGGTGGTGGAACAGCAACAATTGTGACAGAGGAAACAGAACAACCAGGGGAGCAGAGAGCAACAGCACTAGTGTGTCTCTCTGTCTCTTTAAATTACATCAGGCTCTCTACCTTAGGCTGCATTCATAATCCCAGAAGTACTTAAAACACATAATCCCAGGGATCATGGATGAAGTCTCAAACTCTAAATCAGTACTAAATCACATAATCCTAGTGACTCATGAGTGAAGTCTCATTCTGTAGAAGTCCCTGTCCCATGACTGCATGAGGCTTTGGTGGGACAACTAGACATAAACCATACCACAAGCAAAGCATGTGTGACTGTACAGATCAGCTCATCTAACTCACACTTCTGCTCCCCAGTGACCAGAGCGATGCCAGGAACCTCATGGAATTCTCCTATCGTGTCCTACCCAGCAACCGCATCAGCCTCTCTCTCAGAGCAGATTGTGAGGTGCAATAGGGTGGCAGGTGATCCACGTGCTCACTTGACAAACAGAAAACTTTGAAGATCATTGCATGTGTCTGTAAGTGTGTGTGTAAGCATATTTCAGAGTTGATTTTTGAGGAAGTTTTTCATGCCTACATAATCTGAATGTCCACTTTACCCCAATTATCCAACACTGCATGTTTCAAAGAAGGTATTTCCCTGGAAAATGAAAGCAAAAGAGAAAGACTTCACTTGCTCACAGTGCCTAATAGCTTCTTCGAATAGGAATCTCAGACCTGAGACCCATTAAGACACTTCACAGAAAGTTCCAGATTCTCAGCCTCTTTATTTTTTTTTTCTTTTTTAGAGTTACGTTTCTTTTTATTTTTATACAGTGAATAAGGAGAAAGTCTCCAAAACTCCATAAAGTTCATAGGACTTTTATTAAACATATAATTTCCGGAGTGTGTAGTTTGTATCTTTTCATGATAAAATAATTACTTAGAAAATTAAAGATGGTCTTTTATCTAAAGTCCTAAGAATCCTTAATCCTTATTTCACAGACAGAAACATAGTTCTGTAAATTGTGTGATTATATTTCAGACAAATCCAGAGCTACTGATAATATAAATGAACACTAATATTTAAAACCCATGATAATAAGATGTATAGATTTAGGTAAAATGGAAAACTGAGTGGGCTGCCAGCCCCCTTCTCCCACACCCCAGCCAAGAGGGGCCTCTTTAAACCTGCCTGAAACAAAGGCCATGCTGTCATGGCTCCCTGTCCCTCTACCTCCCCTGTCACAATCACTCTGCTTCCATTTTATTAAGGCCGAGCTTGCGTTTTGCCAATCCAAATGACACCAAGCGTGACTTGTCCTGTTGTATAAAGATGCTCCTCACAAAGTGATTTCAAAGGCAAGGGTAGGTAGAGCCTCTGGTGCAGCTACATCCCCCTCTTTCCATTCATTTTATTAAGAAATAGGATCCCAGTGGACTTTCACTTTTAAGCTTAATAATTACTGTAATTATAGAAATGTGTAATATATCTTTGTTATTTTGTAGATTCCTTATGAATAGTTGGTGCTTAGCAATTAAAGGAAATAAAAGCATTTAAATTTTATTTTATACATCTGTATTTGTTATAGAGAAAGTCGACCATGCTACCAATAAAAAACTAAAACAAAAACCACACCTATTATCACATTTAGGGAAGAAAATAATAAAATTATGATTTTGAACAAAATGCCTTAACTACTAAAGAATTGGTTCATATATTTTAACACATAGGATATTCAGATTCCACTACATATATTTAAAGAGAAATATGACATCAATATTCAGAATAAATTGGAGATGTAATATGTTTATAACTACCTACATTTATGCTGAAAATATTTTAGATATTACGTATGCCAGGATTTATAGTCTTTCAGAATTATTTTAGAGAGAGTGAAGCATGAAGCTTAGAGATTAAAATCTATTTAAGATGTGAAGCTGAATAGAGGGTGGACAGCTGGAAAGGAGGATTAAGAAGCAAATCACATCTAATGTAGAGTTGAACAATTAGCTCAAGGTCCAAATTAGTAATAAAAAGGAAAAAAGATCATAAAAGTCTGACGGACTAAAGAAGCTGGCATGAGCAGTGATACTTTACTAGGGTCTGAAGCTATAGGGAGAGGAATATCAAATGTGTATACTCAGATAACACTTCCTTAGGAATATGAGCAATCTGTCTATTACTTATGTTCTGACATGTTTCCCTTCATTCTAAGTTAAAAGATGGCTTTTAAATCCCCTATAGAGTGAGCTGGAGAGATAACCTGATGGTAAGAGGCTTCCTGGCAAGGGCAAGGTCCTGAGTTCGATCCTTAGTACTGCATGTCATGATGCTCTGAAGCCAGTCACGGTGGCCCATGCCTGGAATCCCAGAACTAGGGAGGCTGACACAGGAGGATCACTATGAGTCCAAATGTTGCAGTGAGGTCTGCAGCAAAAAAGATAAATAAATGAAATTTACAACTAACTAACTAACTAACTAACTAACTAAATCCCATACTGAAATCCAGCCTTAGAAAATAATAAATGGATGATTTATTAGCTTACATAAAAATTTATGTCCTTTCAATTATGAAAGCCTAATATTAACTCTAACATTTATAATGTTCCTCATTAAAAACTACAGTAAAGCTCAACATTTTTTTCTTTTTCTCCTTTCCTTTTTCTTTCTTTCTTTTTTTTTTTTTTTTTTTTTTTTTTTTTTTTTTTTTTTTTTTTTTTTTTTTTTTTTTTTTTTTTTTTTTTTTTTTTTTTTTTTTTTTTTTTTTTTTTTTTTTTTGCATTTTTCAATTTTTGAAACATTTATCTCATATGCTTGTACCAGGTTGCCCCCTGGTGAAAATGACGCTAAAATTGGTTATATAAAAATAATATAGGATGTAATCATATATGTATTATGACTTGAGAGCCTCTTATTATTCAAAACTAATGTGTTAGACGGTGTGATCAGGTTTTTATAAGTCATCTAAAAATTATTCAGATAATTAAACCCTTGAGGTCTATCCCAGCGGAGCTTGTCCAGTGGCTGCAGCACGTCTCCTCTCCAGCTGGGCATTCCATCTCCTCCAGGCTTCTGAAATCTTTCTTTCTTGTCTCCTTATCCCTTTGATGTCTCTTGGACACTTGTCATGGCTTATAACTAGTCTCCACCCTGTTATTAGATATGCTACTCAGCTTTTCATCCCTGTGTCAAAAGACAGATGCTGAGCAACCTAAAAGAAGTGCCTTGTGGATTCAGAGGCTTAAATCCATGGTTGGCTAGCTCCACTGTTGCCCGGCCAGCGTGGGGTACACACTGACGCAGAAGGGTGTCGTGGAACAGTGCGCTCACCTCATGGTAGCTGCGAAGCAAAGAGAACAGCGGCACCTACACTATGGGTTTTCTTCTGCTACATTTGTCCCATCAGGGTCCCTGGCCCACATAGTGGACATTCATGATGGTGGTGGCTGTCCCTTGTGCCAGTTATCTCTGCAACACCCTCATAGATACACCCGAATATGTGCTTTCCTAAATTTCTAGGTGTTCCTTAATTTTCAGCTCAATGAAGGTAACAATGAAGATTGACCATGACCCCACAGGAACTATTCAACATGAGCATTAAATAAGATGATGTTTTATCTGCAGGGAACCTGTATCTGTGCAAAACTAACCAAACTACTAACCTTGAGGATTGGCTGGATGTGTTTTCCAGACTCTCCAAGAAATTTAATTCCTAATACTTTATGCTAATGGAACTTGAGATATAATCAGCTCATGAGGACTCACAAATAGAGTAACCATTTGTGCAGTGATGGATTCATGTCAAAGTGGCTTTATTTTATAGCAAACTCTCTCAAGCTTGCTTACTTTGTCTCACCACAGGTTTCTGTCCATTATTTTCTGATACAGGGATAAGACTTTCTTCAATGCTGAGCAAATGCTAGCTTTAATCTGTTAGAATTTCCAGCATCTATAATCATGCATTAAATAAATATTTTTTTTACAAAAAAATATCCAATGTGTAGTATTTCAACAAAAAGAAAGACAACATTTGATGGGAAACTTTCATACTTTGCCCATTGCCTTTTCCTGTCATATGTCAGACTTACAACTACCTTTGTCACGGTCATCTCTTAGCCATCTTCTTGGTACTCACCTCCTCTAGTCTGGGTACTACTAGTCCCCCCACGTGCCCTCTCAACACCCTGCCCCAACTCCATATTTTGATTATTTTTTTCATTGCCTGCCTTCTTTTAAAACTAATTAATTAATTCATTCATTCATTTACAATAATTAACACATTGCATATTGTTGTCTTCATCATAGTTGTTCAGAGCACAAGATGCAGACATGATTTCTTGTCTAAACATTCTTAGTATAGATCTTTCTTTCACTGCACAAAGAGAAAGTAGTTGTGTATATAGTCCAATAGTCTATGACAGTAGTGTTTATCAGCTCATTATTGGCATTATCAGAAGCTGCTGACTTGAGCCTTTTATAGCTCAGCATATTAATATGGTTTTACTTTTTATACCTCATGGTTAGACTCTTCTGCTGGATGGTGAAGACCAATATAAAGCAAGACCTATATAACACAAAAATGTAACTTTGTATATGACTTTATCATTTCACTACAAACCTCTTAAAGGCAGGCATCATGTCTCCACCATTTCACTCTTCCAAAACTAACCTAGAGCCTGGCATATGCAAACATGCGTAAGTGTGTGAAGATAATTGGAAGGAATAAAGAGAGAGGTAGAGGGATTTCTAGAAAGGGGTAAAGGGGGCGTTTTCTTCATTCAGAACCATTTTCAGTTTACACTGTGTGCCGCTTACATGCACTTCTTACCAAATTTGAAGAGAGCCACCTAACGAGAAATACATAATTTCTACCTGCCAGAAAAATCAGAGACCTGTAGGAGATGAAGACACCTGCACATCTAATTACAATAAATAATAGTGTAAGAGATGTGCCATGCCAGGGAAGAGAAAAAAAGAGACAGAGTGGCCAGGTCCATTTGAGCAGCCTCGTATGGCTTCAGGGTGGGAGCACAAGTGTCTACTCTTTTCAATGATAGCAAGGGCTAACATTTCCTGGATACCACTCTGCAGTTACTGGTGTAGGTTCTTCAGGCCTACAACTTCATTTGCTCCTCACAATCACACCGTGGAATGATATACCCTGGTCTCTGCTGCTGTAACCATCCCCAAATCTCAGTAGCTTAAGATACAAATATAACAAGAACTTGCTCCTCTACTGCACGAAACTTGCTGTGTGTCCAGGCTATTACCAAGGCCAAAGAGGTGAAGAATTCCTGTCATCACATCCAAACTATTCTTGTGTTTTTTCATCTGGCCTCATTCTTGCACCCAATGTCTGTGCAGAGTGCTATAACGTGTACACTTGGCAGAGTTGCACCTTATATGTGAACATGCATTAATTGTGCACATTAGTGAGGTTCAATGTGATGTCTTCCTGCATGCGTGCGGCACACATAGACCAAAACCAAGCACCCTTTCCCCACTCTCTGTCCTCCCCACACCCCACAGATTGCCAATATCTAGTAAATGTGACTCTGTTCTCAGGTCCATTTCTTTTTAGTGTTTACCTCTGAGAATATGCAGTACTTGTCCTTTGGTGTCTGGCTTGTGTCATTCAATGTAATGTACCCTTTCTTTATCCTTGTGGCTACAAGATGCGTGATTTCATTTGTAGTGATTCTATAGCCTGACTGTGGTGAACACTGCCACAGTAAACACGAACCCACAGATTTCATTTTCTTTGCATTCATTCCCTAAAGTAGAGTAGCTGCAGTATCTACACGTATTTTTATCTTAATAACACCTATATTGAGAACCCCATTCTTAAACTGGGATGTTAGTCACAGAATTCATATTATTAAGGCAATTTCCTTCAGGCCCTTGGGGTTTTTGTGTGAACTTCAGTTGACAGACTCTAACCTCTTCCAGTGTCCTCAGTCTGGGGGAACCTCCCCCAAGCCCTGTGGGAGGACACTTGGATCCACAGAGACTGGGAGGGGTAGGCCACCTCATGTTCTCTCCCCCAACTCTGGTAGTCACAGTCTACAGAGGTATGGTTGCTCCACATCTGTCCGACCTGCTCAGACCTCTAAGCAAGCCTCAGGTATTCATGGTTCTGTCCCATTGTCCCATCCCCCACAGTTTGTGGGGGTGCTGAGGCAGGAGGATCACTGTGAGTCCGAGCTGTGTAAGAAGATCCTGTACCAAATAAATAAATAAAAGATTAAAAAATATAAATATGGGCAGAAGTAATACTAGAAAGCTCCCCAAATATGGGGAAGCAATTTGACATTCAGTAACTAAAACATATAGAACTCCAAATAACATCAACCCAATTAAAACCACGCCCACACATATAATAACCAAGATCCCTCAACCACAGTGCTGGGATTACAGGTGTGCACCACTACACTTGGTTTCGGGGGCTGACTCAGCATGGGGCCAGCATGGTATGTGGGACCAGGGATGGAATCCAGATCCTATGCTTTCCAGGCAGGGGCTTAGATGACAAGCTATCTCCTGGCCACCACCAAGTGTGGCCCTACACATGGTAATATTTGAAAGGAGATCAAAATACTAATTTTCTTGGTTTGGTCATGACACACTGTGTACATGTATCAAATTGCAACCCTACACTCCCTACCTTTAAAAGGCACATTAATTATTTTAAATGTAGATTCCAAATACTTAACAGAAAGCCTTCCCTGTAAGAGGCCATTTGAAAGGGAGAAGAACATAGCAGACTGGGGCAAATAAGGAACAAATTAGGGTAAGTTTCTCTGTCTCTGTCTCTGTCTCTGACTCTGTCCTCTGTCTGTGCCTCTCTCTCTCTCTCTCTCTCTCTCTCTCTCTCTCTCCCTACCTCGCTCTCTGGCTTTTCTCTTCACAGTCTATTATTTTATTTTCAGAAGTTATGTCTTAAAATCCATCAAGCAGGCATGGAGCTACCATCCCTGAAACTTACAGAGCTACCAGACAAGTGCTGCAAAGAACATTCCCAGTGAAACCAGATCAGACCCAGGCTCTATACCCCTTCTGAGAAAGCAAACATATTTTCTGTCCACCACATCGAAATGTTTGTGACTCCACTGCCAAGCCTAACATGCTAAGCCTGGCAGGCTCAGCAGCTCCACAATGGTTCTGTGGATTGGGAACCCAAGGCTCAAGAGCCGCCATCTGCATAAATCACAACAGCTCCATGTGTAGAGAGGAAATTAGCTCAGATAAATGCCAAGTATGATTTAAAAAAGAAATAGATTGACATTCCAGTAAAACAAGGTCTTCCACCCTCTACAAACCCTGTGAGTTCCAAGAGGTGTATTTATTTCAAAAATAGTATGGTATTCACATTATATTCTTGGTTCCAAACCAATAGGCCACAGAGGGTCCCACATCTTCCCTCCCTGCCAGAAGGTAACTCTGCCCAGGGTCCATCCTGCTTAACAGGTATCACAGGCTGTCATTACTAAGTGCGAATGTTTCTATGCAGTGCACATATTGATAAAACCAAGAGAATCAAATACAATCCAAGACATAAAAGCATCAGGATTAGTCAGCAGAATGTGACATTGTCCCTTCTTGGTATAGTGTGGGGGCAAGGATGGGGACTACAGAAATTTTTATCAGCCCTGCAGGATCTAGGTTCCAGCTCTTTTGAATGCCTGTTCCCTCTTGGCCTGGAGTAAATGGCTATGTGGCTTTGCCCAAGCTCCTGGAGCTTGAAAGGTGAATGAGCTAATATTGAGATTTGAGATAAAAGAAAAAGGTACATTGGGCTTCCTAAAGAGAAGTTGTTAATATCTGGAAAATTGCAGAAAGTCCCTTGATGGGGCAGGGACTCCATGTTTTCTGTGCCCTGCCTTTGACCCTCATTGAAAGGGCACTGTGTTCCTTCCTTCCTATCCTGTGATTAAATGCCCACAGCATGGAGAGATCAGAGAGCTGCACTCTCATGCATGAAGCCACATCACAGCCTTCTGTTGTGGAGACAAGTTATTTGAAGTGGAGTCCAAATTCAATGTGATAGCTCAGGGTTTAATATTTATACCTATTTAAAGTCTTGCAGAGAACTTCTTTTCAATTGGTGTTAGGAGAAAAGGGGGAAGTGTGAGAATCAGCAGCGCAGTACTGATTTACACGGACCTGATTTACACTGGCCATGAATTTCTTGCCGGTGAAAGATACTGAATTATGTAATGGTCGAGGCTTCCTTCAATCTTCTCCATTACAGCCTAATTTACTGCTACCTCTTCCCTCGGTAAGTCATTATTTCAAATTATGGTATAAAAACAGGCATGCTCATTTGAAAAGATATAAGTGATATAGTAGAGGAAATAAAAGCTGAGGGTCTCTGATCATGCTCCGTTCCTACCCCTCCCACCTATAGGCAGAAATAGATTGGTGCTGATGGTACTTCAATGCAATTATAAATATTGCTGTGTTTCTGTACGTGCCCATGGAGGCAGAGCTTTTTGTTTTATTTTGTTTTGTATTTATCTTATTTGTTTAGGACAGAGTCTACAGGGTCTCACTACACAGATTGGACTCATAGTAATTCTCTTGTTTTCAGCCTCTCAAGTGCTGGGATTACAGGCAGACACCACTATGCCCAGTCTCAATCTCTGTTTCAGCGTGCCCCAGGGCTGGGGCCAGCACAGTATGCTGGGGATTGAACCCCACTCACTCTGCTCTGCCAAAGAAGGCACTTCAGTCCACTGAGCTAGCTGGCTGGCCAGGAGGCAGGGTTTTAAAACAACTAATATTAATATTATCCTGCGTATATATTATTCTATAGCTTAGTTCTCTCCCTTGGTAGTATATGAGAGGCATCTGTGAAGGTTAAAGTGAAGTGTCAACTTGACGGTGTCTGGATGGGCCATGGAGGCACAGACTTGAGGTCTATGTCTGGTCCCTCCCCTCCTCCTCTCTGGCATAGTTCTCCTCCTCTTCCCAGCCACTATGGATTGAATATCTTTTCTCTGTCACATTCTTTTACCACAATGTGTCTGTCTTGGAGCCTGCCGAGGACTGAACCCCTTAGAAATCAGGAGCTAAATAAACCTGACCTCCTTTGAGTTATATTAACAGTTACATCCCGGGGATCAGAAAACCAGCACAGCACAGCACCTTTCTTTTCACCATTCGTCTTTATTCCTACAGAATCCCTGCCAAGCCCATCCCTTTCATGAACATTTTCCAGCCAGCCTCAGTACTCCATCTCTTGGAAGAAGTAATGTAATTTGTTCAGGATCTTAAATGCATGTTGGCATTGGATAAGTGCTTTATATTTTACTGTCTTGAATCTTCCCACAGCCTTGCCATGTTAGTACTATGGTCCTCATTTTCAGAACAAAATGGAAGCTAAAAAAGTTAATTACTCTGCCCATGGTCAAACAGTGACTAATTCCATGGAAAATCCAGAACTTGCCCCAAGCATTTCTTTTTCCCAAGCCTGAGATCCTTCCATTACCCATATGGGGATTTCATTCTTTATTCTACCCATTCATTAAGCACATTAAGCAAATAACATTTTAGTATATATCACTGTACTTTATTTTGGGCACTAGAGATTCAGAAATAAGAAAAAGTAATTTTGTGGCTTTTTATTGCTTGTTTCCCATCTGATTTTGTCCAGGCTTATTTATAGAATGAGTGTGTCACCAGTACAGGGATGATAAAGGTTTCTACTGAACCAAACCAAGACTCAATAGACATGAAGGTTGTTTTGCTTCACCATGAGACAAAAAGGGGAAAATTATATGATTTTTGGGAAAGCCAAGAATCATTATTATCACCAGAAACACCAAAAGGCACAATAAATTTTCTCACTCATTAAATTCAACCTTAATCAAATTTGTCTTAGTCCTTAGTTTACTGGGGCTGCAAGAACAAAATACTTACCACTGAGTATATTAAACAAAATTTACTATCTGAAAGCTAACAGTCCAATCTTGTGGTGGTCACCATTTTGGTGTTTTGGATAGAGCCAGGCCCCTTTCCACTGTCACTTCACATGGTGGGAGGATGAGAAATCATTCCCTCTGTTCTTCTGTAAAGCCATTCATCTCATCTGGAATTGTCCTATTCAAGGCCTACCTCCACTTACTACTGGCTTATGGTTTATTGGCTATGAATTTTAAGAGAAACATAATCTATTCAATAACAATATGCTTCTCTTACCTAATTCTTATGGTAAAAATATTTACTGATGAAAAACCAAACCCCGCCTGAACATTAAACTCACATCCCTTTAAATATTTCTCTTTTCTTTTCTTTTCTTACTTTGAAGAATAAAACAGAAACAAAAACAATTCAACCATGGGCTATATAAAGATAATGCCCCAAAGCAAATCTTAACCTTATAAAAGATGTAACAGTTCATATGTTCTCAAGTATTCTGTTCAGCTTAAATGCTGTGCCAGGACATATATTCCAGAAATACTGGAGATGACTTGGTGGTAGAGTACTTCCTGGTATACTGGAAGCACCACAAAAACAGCAATAAGAGAGGTATGCATCTGAGAACAGACACATGTGCTGTGTCTGTTCAAACATAGTGCTGTTATTTGGAGGTCACAGAATGCTACATCTGTCAGAACATGACAAAGTTATAAAAAGGTAAAGAGATTTCATTTCAAAATGTAAATATACAGAAATATCCGACACAGGGAAATTACATGGGAATGGGGAAACTGGGAGGGACTAGTAAGAGAAAATACAAAAATATAAAACGAATATAGTATAAGCTTATTTAATTTGAGGATGAGGCACTCGCTAGAGCTAACTCTTGTGGTTTAGTCAATGTATGTGTGAAACACCAAAGCATGTGATTTAAAAAAATTTTGTACAAAAAGTTCAAGTTTGTACACAAAATTTTGTTCACTGCATCTGATGTTGACCAAATGTCCAGAGCAATGCTTTTCATTTAAGATTCTTCACAACTGAGCTTTACTATGAAAAGACCACGTGGCCATATGCAGGCCCCTCACCATTCCCTAGCGATACTAAAAAAGCTAACCAAGGATAACAAACCTGTCTGACTCAGGCAGTGGTATGGATTTAATTATTATAAACAATCAAGTTAGGTAAAAATATCATACACAGTCAGAGTTAGGCCCTCAAGGCAGCCAGTATAAAAGATAAAAATACATTATGGCTGTGGCCAGAGATGCATCTTATAGAGGTCAGGCCTCAAGATAAAAACAACATGACGGGCACTACATGCCTCTCCCAAGGGATCAGTGGAAACACCTGTTCCAATAAAGTCTAGACAGGCAGCAATCTCCTTGGTGGGTGACCAAAACCCCCCAAAGCAAGGCAGCCAGATCAAGACACCCTTTCTAAAAAGTTATTTATTTTTTTCATATACACTTGCTATGTTATCTGCTTTAAAATTAGATCAACGTTACTTAAGCTCCTAAGCTTATAATCTTATTGTTCTATCATAGCTTTGACCTGTATTATGCCCACCTAATGTTTTTGCTCCATAAAACTTCCTCTGGGAAGTGGAAACCATGCCAACCCACTCAGGCCACCTCCTGTCTATTTCAAGGACTGTCTCTGAGCTCCAGCCCAGGCCCGGCATGCGTGTGGGAGATATTCCAATCTGCTGTGCCTGCCGAACATCTCCAGCCCCAGTCCAGGCCTGGCGTGTATGTGGGAGCAACCGCACACGCACAGGAACCTGATCCATCAGATAGGCCTGGTGTGAAACTCTCCAGCTGAAGATCCTGCAGAGAGGCTAGGAGCCAGAACCACCCAGCTAATGCAGGAGCACAACATCTTGCTAGAATGACACAGGAGGCTTACTTTCATGGGCTACAGCAGGAAGAAGCTGAGCACAGCAACCAGACTCAAGCCAGGCAGAATTCAAACTTGACCTGGACCCAGTAAGCTGAGACATTTTGCTACACCAAGATCTATGAAAGCATCCTCTTTCTTTCTCTCTTGACTGAGAGAAGGGATATCAGGTGTCCTGGGAGAGCTTGTCTGCATGAAAGGCCCCAGATATATCAAGTGGAGGTGATCAGACAGAATTTAGGGAACTAACTTAAATACAAATTTCCAATTTAATATCTGTTTAGCTACACAGATATAATGTTTGCTCTTACTGCCTAAAATACAAAATCATTAGTTACAAAAGTTTGCCAAATGCTAAATATCACTACTTATTATTAGTGTTCCTAATTGTAGTTCTGTAAATACAAAACTATTAACTGCTTCAACCATATATCTCTCTTGGGTAAGAATTTTTCTAGGTGCTAACTGCACCAAAACTCTACACCAAAGGTCAGAGGACAGTGCTACACAAAATAACAAAGATAAGGAGAAAAATGCAATCTGAGGCCCCAAACCCACATGGAACAAATGCAGGAGACACTAGCATAGAAGAAATTGGGAAGCACACAGCTGAAATCTCTTAATTAATAGTATCTGAAGTAAAGAAACAATGGCAGAAAGTTACAAAGAAAGTCAGATCAGAAATAAGCTCTGAAGTAAAAGAAAGAAATTTCTAAATTAATAGCATCTTAATAAAGAAACAACTGCAGAAAGAAAGAGAGGAAATCAGAGTAGAAATAATTTCTAAAGTAAAAAAAGAAAGGACAACTATAATAAAAGAATTAATAAGTTCTCCTAAAGAAGACACAAATAAAAAATTAGAGGAGAAAAAAATGATGGAATCCTTGAATGAGCAATATAGTAAAGAAATAGATAAAATGAAGCATATTCACAGAGATATATAGGAACTTAAAATCTCATTCAAAAGCTGGAAAAACCATCTGAATGAAAGGGAAGACACATCACAACTAGTAAAAAAGTAAAAAAGGATCTCTTTAAAACAACTAGGATTCAGGAAAAAATATTTCAATATCTGCAAGACGATGCATCAATGAACAAAGTAACTCTAAAAGGCATCAGTGAGAAACAAGGAGTCAACACAAATGTTATAAAAAGAACATGGACAGAAGAAATAGCAGAAAACTTCCCAAATATGGAAACACAATCTAACATTCAGGTAACTGAAGGATATAGAACTCCAAATAACATCAACCCAATTAAAAACACATGCAGACATATCACACTCAAGATCCCAAAAATTCAGCACAAGAACAATATGCAAAAAGCAGCTAGAGGGAAAAAAAACACATTTAAAGGAAAACTGATCAGAATAGCAGCAGATTTTTCTGCACAAGCCACAAATCGAGAAAAGTTTGGGACCGCTGGGAGCTGAGCCTGTGCACCCGCCGCGGGTAAGCCCCTGCGCCCCTCTGCCCCGCCTCTGCGTTCCCGCGACTAACTTCCTGTCCCAGCCCAGCCCAAACCCCACCG
>PVJA010003307.1:0-96723 GCA_004027025.1 Myocastor coypus
TATATATACATATATAGTTTTTGTTTCTATAAATCAATAGGTTATAGAAACTAATATTCTAAATTGATGTCTTCAGTATTATATTGAACAGGGTGCTGCCGGACAGCTCAGCAGACTAAAGCGCATACTTTGGCAAGCTCAGCATCCCAGTTGGATCCCTGCCATGCTGTGCCAGCCCCGCCCCTGGAGTGCACTGACAGTGTGATTGAGATTGGGCGTGGTAGCTCGAGCCTATAATTCCAGATCTTGGGAGGCTGAAAATAGGAGGATCATGAGCCAATTTGCATAGTGAGGTCCTGTACACCCTGTACTAAAATACTTTTTTCAAAAAAGAATTATATTAAATAGGAGTGGTGAGAGTGAACATCCATCCATGTATTGTTCCTTATTTTAGAGTGAAAGTTTTTAGATTTTGACCATTTAGCATAAAGATATTGGTTTGTCATAGATAATTTTTATCAAGTTAAGATAAAGTCTTTCTTTTCCAATTTTTTGTTGAGTTTTTGTCATGAATTAGTATAAGACTTTGTCAAATACATTTTCTGAATCCATTGAGATGATCATATGATTTTTGAATTTTGACTCCGTTAATATGATATATTACATTTATTTATTTGCATATGTTGAATCATCCTTGTATGCATTGGATGAATCCTACTTGGTCATGGCGTATAATCTTCTTAATGATTTGCTACATTCTGTTTGTCAATATCTTAGCCAGCATTTTTGCACCTATGTTCATTATAGGAGTTGACTTGTATATTTCTTTCTTTGGGTGATTCACTGGTTTTATCATCAGGTTAATACTGCCTTTGAGGAATGCCTTTGGGAGTATAGCTTCTCTTTCAGTTTCATTAAAGAATTTGAGAAAAAGCAGGAGACCTTTAAATTTCTTGTAGAGTTCAGCAATAAATCCATTAGGATCTGTGCTTCTCTTTGTTGTTAAGTTTTTAATTATGTCTTCAGTTCCATTAGCTGAAGTTGGGTTACGTGGAATTTTAAAATTTTCTTTATTCAACTTTGTAATTCATGTGAATTTAGGGATCTGTACATTATTAATGAAAGAAATAAGGATCAGTGTGAGTTCGAGACCAGCCTGGGCTACAAAAGTGAGCTCAAGGCCAGCCTGAACTACATAATGAGACCCTGTCTCAAAAAGACAAAAGAAAGAAAGAAAGAAAGAAAGAAATAGATATTGATGATCTTCTAGACTTGTGCAACATTTACTGTGATTTCACTCTTTTCCTTGCTAGTTACATGGATTTGAGTTGTTGCTTTCCTGTTTTCTTTTGTTTTCATAAGGTTGGCTAAGAATTTGTCACATCAGCATTTTGTTCTCTTCCCAATATAAAAGTATGTCACACTCAAGTTAATCACTATTATACTCTCTGGGGATTATCTAGAAGATCACTTTCTTCCAAGTCTCATGATGTGATAAGGTCAGCAAATATCTTTCTGTTTTTTAATAATTAAAAATAAACATTGCTGCAGATGGAAGTTGTCCTTGACCTTGTCATGTTTTCATTTGTTAAGACTTACTCAGTTTGGATAAGAGAGATTAATCCAGCTAAAAGTTTTAATGTAATTAATCTACTTAATAGAAGGCAGTTCTTCAAGTTTGCACTGTGACTGTTTCAACTTCTTAATTTCATTAGCAGATGAAAGCCAGTTGCTTCTACCATACACATTTATTATTTTTCATATACAGTTGCTTCAAGTTCATGGCTTTAGACTTCATGGTGATAGTGCTCTGCTATGCATAGTACCAGGCTGTGTGCTGTCAGGTTTCTCCTTAAATCTGTTTTCCTTCACCTTGCAAAATATTGACTCTTCCCTCTGAAAGCAGTGGTTATACCAAGATGGCTATGACAATCGTCATTAAAGTTCATTAATAATATCATCAGGTATACAATTTAAAGCTCTGAAGTTTCATGTGTAAATGTTTTAACTGTATTTTTCCATGTCAACTTAATTACTATTTGTTATGATTCATGTTTAGTTGTCACCCTAAAGCCTCATGCAGTCATAGGGTGGCTTCTGGAGTTTGTGATTACTCCTTGGTCCAATCCTGGTATTTCAGGTGTGAGTGCTACACCCTGGCCCGTGAGTGTGTATTCTGCATTAGTATGCAAGGAGGAGAGAGAGGCCAGCTGGAGGAGGGGTTGCTGCTTCACCTTTTGCTCTTTGCCACTGCCAAGAATGGCTGCTGTCTGCCATGTGCCACTCTGCTTTGGAGGCACCTGAGTATCGACTGAAACCTCTACTAACTGTGAGCTAAATAAACCTTAATTTTGGGTGTTGGGTATTTTGTCCCAGCAACAAGAGAAAAAGCACTGAGACATTATTCTATGTCCCTGTGCTACTTATTGGCATCCATTTCAGAGATTTTCAAAATTAGATACATTTGAAATGAAGTAAATAGGCATTGAATTTTCTTCTAGAGTCTTCTTTTCTATAGTTGATTAAGCAAGGGCAAAGCTAGGGACAGTCGTATTGTTGGGTAGAAGAGGCAACTAGTACCTGTGTAAAGTTTTTCTGGGACTGCATCTATTGAAGTTTCTGTAGTGTACTCATGATGCCTCAGTGTGACATTATTGCCTCCTGACTATAACATTCTGCCAGGCCCTTTGCTTTCAGTGCTAGCTGTGAGTTTTGGCAGCATGAAGGGACTGTGGCTGCTTCTCAGTGTGGACATTGAGGCTGCTTCCATCTTTCTTTGTCCATCTGCTTAGATGCTCATCCTGCCATCAATGCCAGGAGACTCTCTGTGAGGCAAGGGGTACCTCAACAGAGAGACTGCATAATTTTGGATCTTCATACTTATCTGAAATTCATATTTTTTCTTTTTTCTGCCAAAGAATTTAATAGTCTTATTGTCTGGTTTTGTTAACACTTGGCACAGTGATGATCTTATCTCAAGTGGTCAAAACAAGATAGGATCACAAAATGATGGATGGTTCAGGAAAAAAAGGTTAAGCACTAAAAAAAAAAAAAGGTTAAGCACTGTGTGGGCTAATACTTTACAACATCATCCACACACTGAGGGAGTTTAGTGTGTACGGGCTTGGAAACAAATTGGTTGAGACTTAGAACAAATAGCCTAAACTCACTAATCTTTGCCTATGTCAGTAAAATGTAAACAATAATTGTACCTGCACCATAGAGTAGTGAGTCTACATTGGAAAGCTTGGTCGAAGTAGGAATTGCTCCCAGCTTATTGTCATGATGGGTCCCCAAACTGTTTCACTAAGTTTAACAGGAACCATATAATATTGTATGTTTTCACTGTCATTCATTTTACCCTCTTTTGTTAATGTCATTTTAATTTATAACTTATTTACAAATAGAAATTCACTTTATGAGATACTATATTTTAAAATGCAATACAATTATGTAGCTTGGCAAAAGAGTTAAAACTCTGACCCTTGTACCCGCAAATAGCATTGTCTGATAGTCAATGAATCTGATGTAAAAATTCTGTCCTGAGAAAAGCTATGTGGCATTTTTTCAGTAATAGGATTTTTATATCCCAGTGTGAGAAAAACTGAACATATGTGAAACTCTTGAATGAGATAAATTAGTTTGAGTCAAAAATAGCTCCCTTTCCCCTTAAGTCCCTGAAACCTGGTTGTAAGGTGCTTCATCAAGGCTATGACCAAAAAGATTAAAGGCAACTCACGGGTGTAACTGGCGAGAAACCTTACAAACCCCTGTACTCATGCTCAGGTTCTAGTTACTTCACACACTGAAGTTAAAATAGCCGCTGTTGCTTTCATGTCTCGTGTTGAAGCAGAGAGCATGCTGCCCTGGATTAGGATCACGATGGCTGCAACAGTAAAGTCTGAATGCACAGGAGGTCCAATGTGAATGTTCGCTTTTCATGTTGCTAGGTACAGCAGAGATGTCTTGATGGGCAGGTAGCTCTATGTAAAACAGCGATTATACATCCAGGGCTCTTTTTAATTTATTTTTATTTTTTTATGTTTTTAAGTTCTCATAGAACCACATCTTCTACTCCTGAGTTCCAGAACTGCTGCTATTTATCTCTTGAAAAAGGCTATGGGCTGGGAAGATAACTAGGTGGTCTAAGAGCCTGTCTGGCAACTGCAAGGACTCAGATTCAATCCCCACATACTGTGCTGGCCCCACACTGTACCAGCCACTGAAACTGGGTATAGTGGCCCAAGCTTATAATCCCAGCACTGGGGTGGCTGGAACAGGAGGATCGCTAGGAGTCTGAACTGCGCAGAGTACCCCTATACCAACCCCCACCCCCCAAAAAAAGCTGTAGTTATCAACATAGATCTTTGTGTCTTTAAGGATGTGAAGCTGACTGCTATAATCTCAAAGAAGGGTTTATGATCTTTCCTAGAGTATATTCTGGCAGTTTATATATTTGTTTTTATTTTTATTTACCTAGTAATCTTTCATTAGTTCTTCCATTTTTATTCTGTAGCAAGAATATAATTTATTTTGTAACTCCAGCTAAATTTAGTCAACTCAGTCACTGGTTACCTCTCCTCATCATGACATCTGTTTTGGAGATACGATCTTATCTAACGAACCAAGGAATAATGCATTTCTTTGATTGCTCATTTTATTAAAATTATTCTACACAAGTGAAATAACTCACTGGTCGAAAGCTCTGTTATTTAAATTGTCTAAGCATCCTACCTAGAAGCATTTTCTCATCTATTTTTACTAGGTCTTGAAGGAATGTAAGATTACATTTAAAATTTATTAGGCTTAGACATTTTTAACTGAAAGGAAAACACCCAGAAGCTGAGAAGCACTCTCTGTAACAAAATGAAAGAAAGAGATTTGCTTAGAATACTGTGGAGAAATAATTTATCTTTGCCACGAATGTGGCTAAAATAAATCCTGGTAATAAGGTAATGTACTGATGGTAATAGAGTGCTCTCTGACAAATACTGGTGGAATAAGGCTTGCAGAAATAATTTTTAAGGTATATGACATACTGTATACTATCTATTGCATCTTAGTTGTGAGACAAATTTAAATTCCAAACTTTATAGTATAATTACGTTACGTATTTATTAAAAGTAAATTTCTAATTAATGCTAATCCTCTTATGTTTATATTTATGTTGCATTAATTACATTGGGGCCATACCATATGAATAAATTTGTTTCTTTTAATCGTTGTCACTTTAGTAGAAGTCATTTTTAATTCCTCTTTTCTTGTTTTCTGCCTACCTTCAAAATGAGAGTTTTTAATTTATAGCTTTATTTATACACCAGGAAGAAAAATATTCACCATTAAGGAGTTTGGGGTCATGCAGTTTGATTGATTTATAGATATTGAGTTCAAAATCAGATGAATTAAGTAAGAAATATGCTCATGAAGTTAGTGAATATTTTAAGATCATCAAATTTATCCTATCACATTTAAACTAGTGATTCTGGGGCTAGACCTTATTTTCCAATTTTATTTTTGTTGTAGTTTTTCTCAGAAACTCTTCACATTTGAAATGTATAGCAAAAGAATTTTTTGATTGCTATCATGTGACAACTTATTCTATTTTTGTATTTCTATAAAGTGATCATTGCTTATGATGCACATCTAGTGCTACCCCATTTTCCAATCTACTGTTTAGGGAAAAAAAATCACTCAATAATTATATGGAAGACACTCCTCTAGGATCTGGAATACAGAGGTAAAAGATCTAAGGGGTGATAAAGCAGAGAATGCTATGTTCCATTCTGAGTGCGATGGAAAACACTGGTTAGTGTGGTTAGTTCAGCAATGTTGGGCCTCTAGTTTCATGCCTTATACCTATAAACAGCTTACTTTCTGTTATTTGAAATAAAATTTCCAGCATCCTTTAAAGTTGCCTGTGTCCATCATTCTATACAATCTTCCACCCCCTTCTCAGTTATAATACCATTAATATACCCAGGAGTGAATTCTAGGATTGAAAATTTATGATTTACAAAATCATTTTCTGTAATAACAATCCTCAGTGTCTTAGATAAGATAGCACTTATATTTGTTTTACAGAAAGCTGTTTCAAATTGAAATAATACCTTCACAATGCACTTTATCAACAATAACTTTATTTGTTAACACGAAGAGGAGAACTCTGGGATACAGAGACATACTCAGGGAGAGTGAAAACCCATGGGTGGAAAATGTTTGTCTGTATTCCGAATAATAGTTTTATGCCTCCTGAACAGTTATGACTTTCTTTGCCTGACTGGGGAGGCCTGAGGTCAGTGTCATTATGAAATGTTTTAGAAAATGAAAAACACGAAACAAGATGAATCTAAATGATCCGCCCTAAGCTGCCACTGGGTCACAGTAGCCATTAGTAATAATTGCTTAAACAAAGCTCTGGGTGTTCTATCTCAGCCACACTCTGAAGGGAAAATGAAGAGCAAGCAACTAAAAATCAAGAGAAAGATGACAAATAAAGCAGAGTTTAAGGAATTGAGTGTGGGTTGAGATAGAACTAAGAGATGTGATATGGTTCACAGCACAGTTTCTGTAGACCTGGAGGTTGTCTGAGTTACTTTTCTCTGTCATTGCTGGGACAAATACCTGACACACAAGCTTAGAGGAGGAAAGGTTTATTTAGCTCACAGTTACTAGAGGTTGCACAATTTAAAGCAGTCTGAACTACATAGCAAGGCCTCCAGACTATGCTACCATGTCCAGGATGATTCGCTCCATACTTTCCAGAGACCTCGGCCTGGCGGTGTGTGTGTCGTGGGGGGAACCTCTGAAGCGCATGCTGTCAGTTTAATGGTTCACGCCTCTCTTGGCCACGCCCCACAAGTCCAGCACTGGTAATTTGGCCCCCCCTCTCAAGCCCCATGATTTACATGAGACTTTCTGGGGACAACTAGATACAAATCTTAACAGACATGATGATGGAAACCAAGCTAGCACTCTTAAAACTTTGATTGATGCATCCCATTTGTGTTTCTGTTTAAATACAGCATTCAAAAATGAGCAATCCCTTTCCTATGTAACTAGACGCTATACTGAACTTATGTAATTAGCATTTTTGTCTTCTTTGTTTGAATCTATTATTTTTAATTGTTCCCTTCATCTAAGAATTCCTTTCACATATCAATTCAAGTAAGGTCATTAAAAATAGCGTTTCTACAGAAGAAGTGCACTGAAAGAAATAAACAGAGGAGGAAACGAGGTAAAAAGACAGTAAAGACACAGAATTAGATGGGACAAAGCAAGATCATGGAAGGGAAATGGTGATTAAATACTGAAATAGTCACAGGCACCTCACAGGGGCTGTGGAATCACTGTTTCTGTGGCTGTCTAAAAGCAGGCCAGTCCACCCTTCACTGTAGGCTCACCCTGGACACTGAATGAACTACATGCTGAGGTTCCTCCTGAACTGTGCCCAGTTTTTTGTTGAATGTCCTAGAGCAAAGTAGGCTTCAGAATTTTTTTTTTTTTTTGAGTTTTTGTTTTAGAAGTTTAAATTAAACTCCTATTTTGAGAAGGTTTTTTTTTTTTTTTTTTTTTTTTTTTTTTGACTGGCCAGGTTGCCTTAAGGGGCCTGGGAATTAAATTGCTGTCTCCTGTGCCTGACTTGCATCCCTGCACAGGCACTTAAACCACTGAGCTAACCTGCAAACTCCTATAAATTCTTATTCTGGAGGGCAGAATTATTTTTGACTTAATTTAGTTTTGTCTTCTTCTTCTTCTTCTTCTTCTTCTTCTTCTTCTTCTTCTTCTTCTTCTTCTTCTTCTTCTTCTTCTTCTTCTTCTCCTTCTTCTTTTTAAGATTAGCCTGTTTCCAAAACATACATTTTTTAAGTAAATGTAGGTAGTTTTAACATAATATGTGTATCTAAGACCTTCATCTATTTTGGATTCAATTTTAAATATGAGTACTCACTCAACATTTCATCAAATGTCATTTCAGGAAGAACTGCACAAACTCTTCCTTTCACCAACAGATTTCTCTTTTATTCATAAGTTGTTGAAACTAGTCGTCAGTTTTGTATATCTAATAATTAAAAAAATACTGTATTGCACTACTCATGATAGCTAAGCTAGGGAAAGAACTTGAGTGCCAAGCAATAGATGAAAGGGTAAAGAAAATGTAGTTTATATATATTATGGAATACTAGTTAGGTATAGAGAAAAAAAATATACCAACAAGATGGGCTGGATGAAATGAAGTCTACCTTGCTAAATCAGACTTAAAACTTTAAATATCACATCCAGCTGTGGCAGCACACCCTAGCAACCCCAGAACTCTCAGAGGCTTAGATAGGAAAATGGAAACTTTCATACTAATTTGAGAAGATCAGCAAATTATCAATACTCCCCCAAGACTAGGGAGGAGACAGAGTCCAGAGATGGACAAAAGAATAAATCTCAGTTAAACATGGGAAATAGCATTTTTATTTTTAGACCCATTGACAGCATGGTGAACATTATTAGTAATAGGGCAGTATACATTTCAAATACATATGTGTAGAGCTAACTAGCTCTAACCTAATTACCTTAGAGATAATTTCAAATGTTTTCATCTCCAAAATGATAAGTATTTAAGGTACATTATTTAGGTTGATTTATTTCATGTTTCATAAATCATATCATTGCACTAGATACAATTTTTAAAAAGTTGTGAGCACTACTATTGCATATAGAATATTGCATATTCTGTCTGAAAAGTACTTAATAAGACAAGCTTATTTATTAGGGGAAATCAGTATGAACCTTTGATGTTTCCTTCTCTGAGCATAATTAGCACCAGAGGGGTAAAGCACATCATCTGTGTGTATTATGTTTCAAAGTGTTAAAGTTTAGTTCATTCTTCAAACGCTGAACTAGGTCTGCTTTGCTTTTGTGAGGCACATAATTCAATCTCAATCACAAATGCCTGGTTAATAGTTTTGTAAAAACATGCAGGGAATGTTCTAATGATTTTGCCTATTGCTAGAATTTAAGATGAGACCAATAAGAACAAAGGCCAACAGAGGTAACATGGCTTATATGAGTTTCTAAACTAATTACCTTTTCTTTCATTTTACTTTTTCAGATTGTTTAAAAATATATAATTGTTTTCACATTAAATAGCTGATATAGCAACTGCTTTATTGGACATATTAGTTAACTAACATTCCTATAAGGTATATTACTATGTTCATGTTGCAGAGGACAATGGAAACATGTAGATGGCCTGCCTGAATTCTGGATTTCCTTGCACATAAATCTATGATCCTAACTAATATTACACCTGCTCTCCTCATTGGTTTCCGCAGTATAAAGAAGTCAGTTGTCTGAGGTGACAAGGAGAATTTTTAGAAGGTGATAGAACTTTTAGCCAGTTCATGACAGTTTCTTGAGGTAGGGAGGTGGCCGATGCTGCCGTGTGTGCTGCCAACGACCTTGTGGTCTTCTTCCTGGAGGCTCAGGGCTGCGTGGTCACAGGGGTAGAGAACTGAAAGAAGACAGCTCAGTGGAATGAGCCTTTCCCCAGTCTTGCATGTCTTAATTTAATCCCATCCTTTGCAAGGCTTATTGTTATGTATAAGAAAATCCTTGAAGTTTACTTTGTAGATCATGCCTCCATATTAATCTGTAGTTCGATCTTCAGTGTATTTTAGTTTCATTAAGAAAACAATGGGAATTATACAATATTTTGGTGTAGAATATTTTGAGAAATTTTAATTGGGAAACACTTGTCAGAGAGACAGAAATGTGTCTTTAGGGGAAAGAAAACCCAAAGAGTAATGGTATTAAAAGATTATTATACAGGTCTCAGAACTGTGTGGTTGACCAGGACTTGATGATGTAGCATGAAACTTCATGGAGAGAATATCAGTAAAGTTTAGAGGAGGCTGAGAAGGACAAGGTGGAGAGAAAAATCAGGGTATACAATAGCATGATTTTCATTCTTTTGGCCAACTCATGAAGGCCATGGAAAAATCTATAAGCAACACATGTGAAAAAAAAAATAGCAGAAAGTTTTTCTCAAAACTGTGCCTCTCCTCTCATCTGTGGTAAGCTGTTCTGTCAAAAAGAGCCCAATCTCATATATTGGTGTTATAAATAAAATCATGCTTAAAGGAATGAAAAAGTGGTAAAAGATAGATTTCCAGGCATATCATCAAGTCTATACTGGTGGGGTTGGGGTAGATTTGAGCTGTGTTATGGTTTGTATCTATGAGTCCTCCAAAGGCCTCAGATAGTCATGGGGTAGGCTTTTATAATGTGTAATTAATTCATGATCCAATGAGGTGATTATGGGTATGAGTGTTACACCTGCCCTGAGAGAGTAAACTGCATTACAATATGAGGAGGGGAGAGAGGCTTGCTCTCTGCCTCTGCTCCTCACGTTTTGCTCTTGCTGTTTTTCTGTTTTCCACCATCAGGCACAGTGTCCTCTGTCATGTACCTCTCTGCCTTGCAGCCAGTTGAGTATGATTGAAACCTCCACCAACTGTGAACTAAATAACCATTCCTTCTTTAGTTTGAGATGTTGGATATTTTGTCCCAGCAACGAGAGACAAGTATCTAAGACAAGTAGAATTTCAGAGTTTTTGTTTTAGCAAAAGGAACAATGTTTGGAAATGAGGAATATAAATAAATGGGCACTTGGCCTTGTGCTCTAGGGAGTGTGACATTCATGTAGTTTCCTATTTCTTGTAACTCTGTTTCAGCCAGTGTTACCAACATTTCTTTAAAAGATTCTTCTAAGATGAGCTACGTAACCATAATGCTCTTGTGTCATTGAGTGTTTCAGTCTCTGTCAGTACTTAGAAGGAAATTTAGAATTCCTGGTACTAGAAAACACCAGTTCTTCTCAGACATGTGCAAATATTGCTATTAATGTATGCAGACTACTGTTACCTTGTCCTGGAATGTTGGCCTGTCACTTGTAAAATATTTCTTTGTTCCATTTACTTTTCTCTTGAATAAGGTCTACACTCAGTTGACTATCTTTGTTCTGAAATTTATATTATAAAAAAGATAGTATTGGATATTCTTTCAGGGAAATAGAGCTACGGACACATATGGTACAAAATTAGCAAGTGGATTAAATTCTCATTAAGAAAGTTAAATTGTGAATAAGTGCCATCTTCCTCAGGGACCCTGCACAGTTTGTCATCACTAATGAGTTTTTATTGACAAGCATGTCCTTCAGGGTTGCTCCTTGCTTGTGTGAAACCAGGGCCACACCACAGTTGTTGAGCTGTGATTTGGGCTGCTGCTTTTTTCTTTACTTTGATGAGCACATTGTATACCAGTTCTCAGAGATTAATGTCTTCCCCAGAAAGCAGCAGGAAATGTAAGAGCATGCCTACTTTATTTACAAAATTAATTGTAATAATTGTTGCTAATTGCAGTAAAAAGCAATCCCTGGAAAGATCACTTACTATTGAAGCTGAGTAGAGATTTTGCATGTTTGACCTCCATGCTCCCAGAAGAACTCAAATACTCATCAAAAGCAGAAGAAATAAGCACCCTGAATCTGATTTAGTTTCTAAGTAATCATTGTGCTTGTTGATGGGATGCTGGCCTCCTGTTGGTCCTTTAACTGTTCTAGAAAATATATGACTCCTTCATCATTGCTTTTACGATAATGTTTCCTTTGCAATGCACCAAATAATTCTTAGGTAGATACGTGCTTTTAAACAAAGTATATAAACTGTTCACAATGGGAGTAGAGGAAGGAGAGGAAGAGAGAGAAGGAGAGAGAGGCAGTGACACAGAGGAAAATAGTGTCTCAGGTACACGAAAAGAGAGGCTTCATTAAGCATTAAGTTGAAAGGCAAGCAAATAACTATGGGAGCAACAAGCAAAAGACGACATTTTCCATTACAGGTACCCTTGTGGCGATTGCCGTAGTCTGCAGTAGACAGGAAAGATAAAAGTAAATGTCTGCCAGAGAGTTTAGGTTCTTTGGATTGAGGATGAAAAACGGTCTTTTGGGACTACATAAAGTTCTTCAAAGGCACCCTGTTCTGAATACCAAACAGGCCTCTTGGATGCATTCCCTTTAGAAGTGCTGAGCAAAGGTGGCACAGGCAGCTGCCCAGAGAAGTCTGGGAAGACACCGCTTCCTGATGAATGATTCATCCCCACTAATGCTGCCCATAACATTCAGCTTCCTTGAGCTAGGCTTGGGGAAGGTGAAGTCGAGCAGAACTCAAATGCATACATTTCAGAAATTTAAGTTTTGCCTTGTTATGATGGGGACCTGTGTTTGCAGCCAAGGCCGAGTCATTAATCCTTCCTGAATTGTACTTCTGTACAATTCATTCTGTATTTTACAGTGCTTGAGCCATGTCACAGGGGTTTCTCCTTAGTGTATATGCACAGAATTCTCTAGGGCACAAGTACCTCAAATGAAGCCACTTGAGGGTGGGAAATGAGTGATTAGTCATTAGATCTCAATTCCTCTATGCATTTTATGTTTATTGGTAAATATATACCATGTTTTGAGGAAATGTACAGCATGTTTTCAGCCTGCGAACATATGAGCTCACCACTTAAGTGTACTTCTAGGCTAACTAGTATTATTTTCCAATCCTTAACCCACAAAATGGATAACCCAACTATTTAAGTTGTTTAGTGGATTTACACAAAATGAGGGCATTCACAGTTTAACTCTTCTGTGTCTTTTTTAATTAATGCAGTTAATGTTGTATTTTAAACACTATATAGTAGCATTACCTATCCACTGAGTAACATACTGAAAGTTGGTAATGCTTTATAGTGTTTTAGTTGTGCTTATTGTATAGACGAGAATACATTGGTTCTGCTAAAAATGTAAAAGTAAAAGTAATTAGAAGAGAAAACATATTATATTTTTATATCTTAGTAAATGGTGAATGATTTGGTACATGATCAAATGCCTCAGATAAACAAATCTTTGTAGTTATGTGCTAGGATTTTTGGTTTTAATCCCCCCCCCCTCTCTCTGTCTCTCTCTTCTTTTTTCTTTCTTTTGTTGAAACAGGGTCTCACATTGTAGTTCAGGCTGGACTTGTATTCAGTATGTAGTCCAGGCTGGACTTGAATTCCTCATGCCTCATCCACCTGAGTGCTGGGATTACAGGCATGTGCCACTGAACCCAGCAGGACATTTAATTTTAAAGCCAGATATTTTTCACCGACTGAGGTTTCTCTTTGCATGTAATTATTTGGTAAAAGTTCTCTTGTACATAAATCTAAATATGTATGGGAAATTAGATTATACCATAATAATATTGACTGGTAAAAACTAAACATGCACATATTAACTTTGTTTTGGAGACAACAAATATGTTCTAATGACACTACTGCTGTTGAGACAAATCTATTTTCGTCTTCTATCTACATTAAATTCTACTTAAAAATGATTCTTTGAGACAGATTATGAGGCATATAAAAGTGACTTGCATCACATTGTGCCTCCTGATTTTTACACCAGATAGTCAATGCCACACTTTGTTTTGAGGGTTATTTCAAAATGTGCTGGTTGGTTTAAAATATTCAATTAACTTTCAGAAAGCTACTGGAAAATTGGAAGTGCAATTTCAAGTGTATGTTTGTCATGGTCTCCTGTTCAGCATACAAAAATACCATTAGGAGGGAGCCAGCAACGATGAAGTAACTTGGACTTTATGTATCTCATTGCTTAAGACTCATAGTTCACATTTGTTTTCTAGTATTAAAGAGAAGCTTATTACCAAGCTTTTCCTTTTGACTGTTGAAATATCTAAGGAAGGACGAGGTCTGATTAATTCAGGATAATCTTTTTTTTTTTTTTTTCTTGTACCAGGGATTGAACTCAGGATCTTGTCCTTGCCACACAGGTTCTTAAGCCACTGAGCTATCTCCCCAGCTGAGGATAACTATTTTAAACAAATATATTAAAAAGTTGAAAATTTTCTCCCTCATTTGCTTATATTTTTGATGTTCCTTGTTTCCTACGTGTATGGTCACAAAGCTCGCTAGGACCTAATATGAAATTTGAGGTGTCTGGTTAAAGACCGCTTACTATCTAATAGTAAAGTAAATGTTTGGAAGGAAATTTCTTTTGGATTTGGGAAAAGGACAACTGTATGAGCATGTATTTAGTTTTGAAATGCTTTGTGACATTTTTAAAGGCTACTGAATGTCTGGCAACATAACTGAATTGTCATGCAACTTATTGCCAACGGCATGCATGTGTTTACTCATGTCACTGGTCCTGGAAGAAAGCTGAGCTCTCACACACATTGAATTCTCTCTTCTGGTTTCACATTTAGAACATAAAATATCATAAGTTATTTCAATTCCTTGAAATAACCTCACTAATAATCACAAGAATCAATATGAAGATACAATTGTTACATTCCCTGTAAGATTTTTCTCACTGCAGAGAGTTAATTGTGTGACCTTTATAAAATATTAAGAGATAGGGTATTTGCTGATTAAGAACACTGTGCACAGACTAAAAAAAAATCATTCATGAAATAAACCCAACAACGTAGCAGAACATTTCCCAGGGAACGGTGGGAAGAGTACAGCATCAAAAATTCCCATTTCAAGATGATAAATGACCAAAAACCACCTGCACATAGGTTGTAGTTGTTTTTCTCAAAGTTTACTGGATATGTACAATATTTGAGGAGTAATCTTGAATACATGTGTTACTTTTTTTTTCTTGTTTCAGAACTTTTGTTTGTTTATTTATTTATCTTTATAGCAGGCTCAGCCTGCCCTGAGAGTAGGGCTGGCACAGCATGTGGTGCCAGGGATTGAACCACGGCCCCTGTAGCCGCTTAAGCTTTCCTAAGCAGGCGCTTTAGACCACTGAGCCATCCTGATGGGCCCTACATGTGTTACTTTTAAAAGAGAAGATTTCTAAGCATTCTAAGTATCTGTTTCAAACTTGAGGTCTGAGTAACTATAGTTTTCACAAAAATTCTTAACCATTTTAAATTATTTTCCAATAGTGAACATTCATTAACCTTTTATATGCATAATATTACTGAGTTTGTATTTGGATATCATATGTATTGATGATTTTTATTTGCTAAATCTTTGTGTTATACAATTATGATCGTACTACATGCACATCATTCACAAACATGCTGAAGTGCTTCAAAATCAATCGCTGGATACAAAAGAATTGACAAAAATTGTACTCTTGCTCTTATAATTTAGAATAAATTTTGAGTATGAATAATAGCAAAGCCACTTGAAAGTCTTAAGAATGTGAATCTATTTCT
Organism: Myocastor coypus; assembly: GCA_004027025.1. Taxonomy (NCBI): domain Eukaryota; kingdom Metazoa; phylum Chordata; class Mammalia; order Rodentia; family Myocastoridae; genus Myocastor; species Myocastor coypus. The sequence goes on from PVJA010003307.1 coordinate 15,207, forward strand.
TTGGAAAACACGCAGTGTAAAATGTTCTGGTATATTATTATTTTTAAAAGGACCCCAAAAGAAAAGATCACACACTGAGTAAAATGATGCCTGCTTGGGTATCAGATTCTGCTAGCTGGTGGTCTTCTTTAACCAGCTCCCAAGAATGCTACCAAGCACAAGGACCCAAGATTCTTTAAAGGAAGCACTGTGTATTATAGGAGGCACAGTGAGGTTTTTGGTAATCTCAATTAACTTCTTTTTTTCATCACCTTGTTATGCTGTGCATTGCTAATTTTTTTGTCCAAGCTACATTCTTTACATAAAGCCATTACAAGTTACATGATTTTTGAAAGATTGATAATGTAACTGCTAATAAACAAAATGACAAGAAGAGGTTATAGAGGAGATTTATGGAGAAGAAAAGGATGACAAGAATACTAGCAGCATATCACAGTCTCTTTAGGACCAGGAACACAGACAGCTGAAAAACATCTTAATGGAGCAGAAACAAACAAACAAATGAACAGATAAAAGACAAAACAAAACAAAAAAACCAAACCTGTAGGAATTAAGCAAGAGCTGACAGGACTTTGTACCTGCAGGCTGAGGGATCAGCCTGGAGCCAGGAAGCAATGTGCAGTGTGAGGACCAGAGCCCCCCTGGGGTGAACCACTGCCTTGCTCAGCGACTTTCCAGACCCGAGATGAGAGAGTAAAGAACAGCTGATTTCATATCAGTCAGAAAAGCCCGAGGGACAAATTTCTCCAGGGGAACCAACAGCATGCTATCTTTCTTTCCTCAGGCGGGCCTTCCACTCTCAGAACCGCACTGACTCAGTTCAGCTGCATGATTCAGGTTGACCATTAGTTAATCCCCCACAGATACGTGGCCATTCTGAGGAACCTCCACAAAGGCTTCCATAATAAGTGCATTAACCTACATTCTCACCAAAGGGGCACAAGTATTGGCTTTTGTCTAGACTCTCACTTGGCACGGTTAATCATTTATTTATTTATTTATTTATTTACTTATTTACTTATGTAGTATTTAGTACAGGGTCTCACTATGCAGCTCAGACTCACAGTGATCCTCCTTTTTTAAGCCTCACCAGTGCTGGGATTATAGGTGTGGAGCACCATGCCCAGTGTCAGTGGCCAGCTCAGCAACTCCGGGGGTGGGGCTGGCGTGGCTGGGGATCAAACCCTGGTCTCTGCTCTTGCATAAGCAGGTGCTTAGTTCACTGAGCTATCTTGCTGGCTCAGCATCTTTACTCTTTTAGACAATAGCTTTCCCAACTGGAGGAAGATGGTATCTGATTAGACGTTGTTTAGCATTCTCTGGTATTTAGTGAGTGATATTCAACATTTAAAGAAAATATATGTTGGGCATTTGCATATTTTCTTTAGACAAATATCTACTTATGTGTTCTGCCAGGTTTATAATTGGCTTTTCTACTAACTAGATTTTGAGTTTCCTTATATATTTTATATATTTATTCCTTAATAGATGTATGATTTTCAAATATTTTTGCCCACTCTGTAGATCCTTTCTTTGAGAATATCTCAAGCCTGCTAACCTAAAAAGTAGACATGAGTAGCCTTGGTAATACAAACATTTGAATGTTCTTGTTTTACCAACTTTGTTATCTTTCAACTAATAAAAATAGGGAAAATAATGCAATGCTACTGGTACACTGCATGCATACTATAATGGACACTTTGGATTCGTCCCTGAATAAAAGGAGATTATGAATCATTCTTTACCTTACCTTATACTTTGGAATCAGGCACTAAAATTGAGGTAAGCTAGTGATGGCAGTGTACAGTGATGTGGACAAAACATGGCCATGTGGTTTTGAAATCCTTGGGGATAGAGTAGGTGTTAACCAACTGTATGTCTCCTATGAGCAATGGATTTTGGAAGTAGAGGAATTTGGTGCCACAATAAGCAGACTCTAAGTGCACGGTCCTTCATCATGTTTGTAGATGACTGAATAGAGGGGACATGTCTAATTTTCCACATAGACAGTGGATCTTGCGCACAGAGAGATCTCGTGAGTTAATGGATTAGCAAGTGATGACTGATTCATGACACCAGTGCCCTTAGCCTTAACTGTTCTGCACCAAAGTGACTTCAATAAAACACACAAAGCAGCAATAAGAATATTATGCCATTTCCCTCCAAAACACCATAATTTAATTTTGGAGAAAAAAGGCCACATTTATCTGTTTTAAAATCTTGGGAAAGTTGGAAAAATAAGTCTTCTGTGCAGCTTGTATTGGTGGGAAAAAAATACTAAGCAAGTCCTGGTTTCAAACTTTTATAGGCATAAATGCAGTTCACATCAATATTTCCTAACCATCACTCCATTATTTTTAATAGCATTTGCATACCTATTACATAATTAATCTGACATTTCTGACTTGCAAATTTTTTAATTCAATAGGAAAATAATTGATACACGGTGTTATGGAGACCTGATGGCACAGTAAGATATCAACCACAATAGCCTTTGGCAATGATGAAAATGATAATTCATTTTTGCCTTTTCTTTTTCTTTTGTTACTGGCAATCAAACCCAGGGCACTGTGTTGGCCAGACAGGCAGTAATGCTGCTGAGCTATCTCTCCAGCCCCAAATTTTGTCTTTTATTAATAAACACAGTTTTTGGAATGTTTAGTAATTAGGGTTCATTGCCTTAGAGTATGATCCAGCCAGTTAGGCATTTTAAAGATTCCTAATTGCCTGGATCATACTCTAAACCTAAAAAAAGCACGATTTCCAGGGTAAACCACAGAAAAGGGTTGTGCACTTGTGTGTAAGAATCTCTAAGGTAACAGAACTTCATTTCGTATACCTAAGGCAATGGCTGCGACTAATTTTATTTCATCTTAATCCCATCTCCCTCAGCACGATCTCCATGATACTCCAATATTATTGGACATGTTTGTCTTACTGATGTTCCCTACTGGGTTTAAATGATCTGTTCTAGAAATATTGTCTAAGATTGCTTCGAGATTGCTGACTCCTTTTCAGTGATGAGTGATTTGATATCTTTATTCTGTATTTTACCTCCTCATGCATTTCTGAGATTATCTGAATTGCATAAAGTTTCATCACTGATAGCTGAAATACTTTGAAATCAATGAAGTGTTTCTATTACCTCTTTTTCTTTCTCTCACTATTTTTAACAGTTTTTTTCGCTAATGGAGTCAAAATGGTGTGTGTTGGGCCATGTCAGAGACATTCGTTCACTGTCCTATGTTCTATATTTTAATGTGTAGAAGGCTGAAATGATTCCTGTCTGAATTCTTGGATTCGGATTCCACTTCTCCCAGATCCTTAGTGAAACAGTGGATTGTCATTTTTACCTTTGTGCTGCTCATACAATAATAGGTTCAATAAGAGTGGATTCTCTTATTTTCAAAAATAGAGATTGTTAGGATTGAGCAATTACATCTAGAGGTCTAGAATAGGGCCTGGCAGAGCTCCCAGTGGCACACAGTTAAGAATTTGCATTTAAAATGGTTTAAAAAAAATCAGTTTTTCTTTTCCACATTCACATTTATCAACTGCCTACTATAAGTACTGTGTAGCACTGAGAACACAACTCATTTGAAACACATTTGTTCTGTACCAAGATTTAGAGCTTAATCAGGGGGTTTGGACAACACAATAGTGGCCCAAAATTGTGATAAATGTTGTAATAGGAAAAGTATTGGGTGCTAATTGAGAGCAATTACTCTGAATTCGAGCATTCCAGGGAAGTTCTATGGAGGAAATGGGGAGATCAGAATCAGCTGAGAATTTTGTCCTAATGAAACCCATTCGGAAACACTGATACCATTTAGAAAAATCACCTATGACGTTTTAGGGTCATAAATTTCATCTAGAGTTCTAAAAATTCAATTTTTATTGCTAGGCCATCAGATCCAGTTATCTACCAAGACCTGAGCTACTTCGCAATTTCTTAAAGATGAGTACTGCTACTTTGTACTTTTACATCTAGCTCCATTCTGATAAGTTTGAACGATTTCTGTGTCACCTGTTCTATCTCAAACTGTCCATCCTGGGAGGTCTGCTCAGCCAATGAGCTTCCCTTCACCGTACGCAGCCCCTACCTAGTTCCCATGGTGATAGCACAAGCCTTGTTGCGAGCAGGGCAACTAACTCATCATCTTTCTCTCTTTGCTTGTGACCACCTCAGCCTATCTTTGCAGTTTGTTTTCCTTAGAGCTCAGAATCTACATTATTTTGATTCTTTTATTTTTCTAACCTCATTACCTTTATGCTCAAGTTAAATCCTATAATCCTACAACTATAATGATTTCTTGTAAAAATTTTTAGCTTTTTGCCCTCCTTTCACTTGTTCATGCTTATGTGGAAAAGTCAGTTAAATGTGTCACTTCATATATGAAGGTATTTTTTATTTTTTCTATATTTAGAACATGGTCTACAGGGTCAGTAGGGTCTCACTACATAGACAGAACTCAGTGATTCTCCTGTTTTGTCTCCCAAGTGCTGGGACTGCAGGTGTGTGCTGCCATGCCCAGTCTCTTGTAAGTTTACTTTTTTATTTTTATTTTTTTCTGTATTTAGGACAGGTTCTACAATGTCTACAGGGGCTCAGTACATAGACTGGACTTGTAGTGTTTCTCCTGTTTCATATGTGAAGGTAAACACATCTTGATACACTTTTGCTTAAAATTCATCACCACTAATCTGTGGTTTATTAATTCCTACTGGAAATAATTCCCTAGCCCATTTAATTGACTCTCACACTTTACTGAATAACTATTCCACACTTGCTATATTAGTTATCTATTGCTGTGTGCTGTACCAGTTGTCCCAATATTTAGTAGCCAAAAGCAACAAACATTACTTAAATTACAGGTTCTACTGGTGAAAAACATGAGTTAAACACAGTTGGACATGTTTTAGAAAACTGGAGGTAAAACTTTGGCCAGAGCCACAGTTCTTTTTTTTTTTTTTTTTTTATGAGGCTTCATTGCTAGAAGGTCTATTTCTAAATTTTATTTGTTCAGAGCTTCAGGCTTTCACTGGCATGGGGCGCAAGACATCAATTTTTCACTCCATGAACCCTTCCAAGGGCAGGTCATCACATGACAGCATGGGATGAGACAAACTAAAGCTACAGTTCTTTCATAATAAACTTTAGAAGTGACTTCCTGTTACTTTTGCCACTTTCTCTTTATTAAAAGTGAATTACTAGGTCTGGTTCAAACTTAAGGGAAGGGAATACACAACACATGAAGTAGGTATGACTGGCAGATGCTTTAGAAGCTTGTAATGGTTTGCGTCTACATGTCCCTCCAAAAGCTTCATGCAATCAGGGGACAGGCTTCTAGAACTTGTAAATGATTCATGGTCCAAGGAAGGGATTATGGGTGTGAGTGCTACCTCCCCTCACCGAACCTAGGCACTGCATACAATATAAGGGAGGGAAAGCGGCTTGCTCTCTGCTGCTCCTCCCTCTTTGCCCTTGATTCTTTTGCTATTTTCCCTACGCCATGAAAGGCTGCCATCTGCCATACGCCTCTCTGCCTTGGAGCCAGCCAGGTGTGGACTGAACTCTCCACTAACTGTGAGTCAAACAAACCTTTCTCTAATTTGGGCATTGGATTTTTTTTTTTTTTCAAAACCAGGGATTGAACTCAGGCCCTTGGGCTTGCCAGACAAGTGCTTATCCTACTGAGCTATCTCACCAGCCCTTGGACATTGGATATTTTGCCAGGACTGTGAGATAAAAGTAACCAAGACAAAGCCTCTCTCCACAACTTCCATTTTCTCGGATTTCTACAAATTCTATTTTCTCATCTTCTCTTTTATCTGGTGATCTTTATTTCCATTTGTGAAATAATAAGGGAAACAGTGGAAGACTACCACAGATTACCTGCCTACCTTTACACTACACCTGTAGTCATGGTTGTCTTGAAGTGTATTACAGAGGAGATTTCCTTACTTTCTTTCCAATAGCTTAAAAATTTTAGTTTTCAAATCTTTAATCAAAATCTTCATTGAACTAGTATAGATTCACATGCAGTTCTAAGGGATAAGAAAAGAGCTCATGTATATTTTACCCAGTTCCCCTAAATGATAACATTTTGAAAAACTATAGCATATCAGCCAGAATACTGACCTTGATTCAACCCACTGATCTTACTCATATTTCTTCTATTGTAGCTTTAGGCATGAATGTGACCCTGAGTTGTATTCAGTCTTATTACGTGATTAGGTCTGTTCACCCAGCGTCACAGTCAAGATACTAAAGAGCTTTGCCACTGCAGATCCCCATGATGTACTTTATAATCACCCCCGCTTCTTTGCTAGCCTGTGCATGAGCAACCATGAATTTATCTTCTATTTCTAAAATTTTCCATTGTATTAAATTATTATGTTAAATTACACTAAATTTATATTAAATGCTGTTTGAAATTTGCACTCCACATACTTGAAAATTCACTCTAGTTACATGTATTGATAGTTTTTGTCATTGTTTAGTAATATTTTTTGGGATGTACACACTTACAGACCATAGTTTAGCCATTCACACATTTAAGGACAATAGAAATACTTCCTGTTTTTATCTATTGAACAGAAATCCAATACATATTTATGTACACCTTGTAAACATAAATCTCCACTTTTCTGGCCCAAAAGCCAATAGTTCATTAATGTAGGAGTTTGATGCTCAGTTTATACATAAAAATTCACTATTTATCTGTGTTGCATTACTGTACATTCTCATCAATAATCTATAAATGATTCAACTGACCTGCATCTTCACCAGCATTTGTTATCAGTATTTTTTATTTTAGTCATTCTGAGAGATGTAGAGTAATATATCATTTTGCTTTTACCTTATGGTTAAACATCTTTTCATATAATTATTTGATATTTTATAATCATATATTATATTTGATAATATTATCATAATTCTACAATTATCATAAGGATGTTCACATTATCATATAATTTCATTCACTGTGAAAACTTACATTGTATTTCCTTTTATAGCCACTGCCCCACCTTTTCCGTTGCATACTTAAATTGAAAAGTATGTTTCTGTTTATTATGCCAACTCTTGTCTTCTGTGATGTGACTTCTTCAATTATTCTTGTATTGCATTAACATTGTGCTTATCTTGTTGGAATCCTCCATTGCTTTTATTGTTATCCTTAATGACACAAATTTTGTCATTATACTTCTTTGTAAAAGCAGCAAAAGCAGATGCAAATAGTAGAGTCAAGAATTTCAAAATAAATAATGAAACAACCAGAGAACTTCTTCAACTTCCTTCTGTTTGCCTGGCTTTTGTAGAAAAGTGAGTTCAATTCCTAAACTGAAACCTAGTCAAATGTTTACTCCTGACAGAATATTCTTTGGGTAGCAATGTAATGTGTGTACTGGTAAATGAGGTATTTGTTTCCAGGATGCAATGATAATTTTCTCCTTGAAATGTTTTTTCTTTCTGAATGAGATTTAAAATTTCCAGCTGAATTTAGTGTTACAATGTTACATTGTAGACTTCTAACAATAAATGAAGTCCTTTCTACACCGGGGTAATGAATATGCTTGTAATTAAATGAGGCTTTCTTGTCCATAACACTGCTAAACAATACAAACATAAACAATATTCCCATCGGTATTGTTTCTTATATGTTTACCAAGGAATATGTGGAATGTATTTGCATCTGGGAATTGATCTGCTGTGCCATAAAGATATTGAAATAGTTCTGATCCTCCTAATATCAAGGAATAGCCGGGTTGTTGCTATTCTGTCAGTATGCCTGACTTCCTGAAATTTATGTCACAAATGACTTTATAACTTGTTATTTAAATAGGTCTCCAAGGCACCAGAGGCAATTCCCATTACTACTCGTTAAATCTGGATGCCAACAATATAAGTTTAGATTTATTATCCCTTATAAAATCAATGTTCTTATTGCTTAGTTTGTCCCAAAGCCTCTGTTTGTAAGAGGAAAGTCCACTCCTGAGAGAGTGGAGTGGCTACTGGAAGGAGATGCTTTACAAAGATCCTCATTTTATAGCACATTTTATGCCAAATAATAGCTCTGTCAAATTTGGATTCCTCACCACAGCACTTCCGCTCTGGACCCATATGCCTATGATTTGTGTTGCAGAACTGCTCAAGACTGGAAATTTTGGTATTAAGAATTAAATCATTTTTAAAGACCCAGGAGAAGTTTTTTTCTCCGCTGAGAGAAATATGAACTGGACGGAAAATCGAAATGTGTGAAAGCATGGCAAGTAGATGTAAAACAACAATAGCGTACGAACAGGCTGTCTTGAATACCTCACCCTTGACAATGTACCTTTAGTCAACCCATGAGGATTAGGAACATTTCCTGCATTTTATGGGTCTGTTTCTTGTTTTCAGTGGACCTCCCTGAACACGAGGAGGATTTGTTAAGCAAATAATAACTGCAGTTAGGTTATTTTTGTGGATGCTAGGTTCCTGCTATGTGGCCTCTGCTGTCAAGCATCTATTATAATCAATTATTTAGTCAGTTTCAGCATTTGCCAGGAGGAGCACTTTGTAATAACAATTGAAAAGTACTGAGTAATCAGCTTTCATTGTTTTGAAAAATCTGTAATTTATGTTTGTTTTATGTCGCAATGTTTCTGTCTGTGTTTTCATTTTTCTTCCACTTGTTTTCACTCTTAAAAATAAAAGAAAAATTATATAAAAAGAGAAAAATACTGAGACAGTGCTGGGTTTAATCGTGTGTAGTTAGCTCTCTGGTTAATATTCAAATACAAAAAAAAATCTTAGTGTTAATTTTCAGTCTTTAAGAAACAGAGTTTACTATTTTTTTTTTTTTTAATCTCTTTGGTACACGGTAGTAAAGCAATAGTGTACTTCATAGTTCTGATGGTGAAAACCTCAGTGCCTGACTCATCTGTATCTATTGGATTAACACCTGACAAATTTCTTGATAGTGTAATAAACATTTATTTAAAAGATCCTTTTAGAAATTTTATGTGACACCAAGAGCCTATAAAATATGTTTGTAATAATTATGAGATCATTCTTCCATAGGTACAGACCTGAAAGGGGAAAATGTAAATTGATTTTTAATTATATAAGCATGAAATACGTGTCATAGAATAAAAACAAAGGAATATAATTTAAATTGGTGCTCTGCAAAAGATCATGAAAATTGAGGTGGTAGTATCAACCATAGCTTCTAATGATATATTTAGTTTCTTCTTTTTTTCTTTTAATGTGTCCATGTTTATTGCAGCAATTCACAACACAGGATATATTTAATTTCAGTTAGGGTCCGAGGAAGTAAGGAGAGTGTTCTAGACATACAGTCCAAAAAAAAAAAAAAATCATAGAAGGTACTGGGAAGTTTTACCACAGAATTTTTTCAGTTAGTTTATCAGGTAAGATAAATAATAATTCTAATAAGATAGATTGAGACCTCAGTCAATCTTGCCGTGAATTCTAGACCAGAAAAAATGGACTTAGTAATCAATGAGATATTTGCCATTTCTTCACCTCTTTGATCCTTCTCTTTCCCAGTGTGACAACAAAGTATCAATTTTGTAACTTCAATAAGACTCAGTGGTGGTCACAGTATAAAGTATGTCAGCACTCTTCACGATTCAATAGAATGTGTAATCATGCTGCCAGTTATGTTTGGTATCTGGCATGGCATGCATGTCCTGGGGCTGGTGGGACATCTTGGTTGTAGCAGTTCTTACCCTTCGACTTGGCTTGAATCAAGTATCAATGTTAGTGGTTACAAATAGCCTTAAATTTTCTGTAGAAATATTTTCAGTTATCTAGATATGGATTTCACTTTTGAGTCAACAGTGATACTTTCTGGATTATAGTTTAACTTTATGGTGTTTCCTTAATGGGAAGGTGAACTACTACATGTTATCACAAGTTAAAGAACTGATGTGGAAAAAAAAAACTTATTAGAAATATAATTTCATTTTAATCTACCTAATTCTATCTGTTTGGTCAGATTTTTCCCCCCATATGTCCTGCCTTTTTATAATACCTACCTAAATGTTGAGTCTGCTACACTCAAACAAAACAAACATTTAATTTCTTAGGGATTTTAATATCTTATGAATGATCTGCATTTGAAGTAAACTTTTCAGATTAAAATTTTACCCTAACTGATGAACAATTTGTACAGAAATTGCACAAGTGCATGAAGAATGACCACCGTCATGAATTAAATTATGAGGTACCATAGAATGATTCAACACATGAATATATTGTGGGATGTACTCCATGTGGTAAACTGTTTTCCTAACTAGCTTCAATTATCCATTGATCAATCAGTAAGGTTTGAAGATTGCTGTTGAGAAATGTGAAAGATACAGATAATACACAAAGAACACATAGGCACAAATCTGAGAACAGGGGCTGGTCCTGGACAAGAAATAGGACCTTGAAATTTTCAGCTCTTGTAAGTAAAAGAGTCCATTAGAACTTTACTACCTCGTTAGGAAATCATGGGGATCTGAGGAAGGGGAGGTGGAAGGGAGAGGAGGAGAGAAAAGGACCAAGGTGGAACAGGAGTGTGTAGGCAGTACCTCATGCTGAACATACTTGCTATGTGCTGTGAGCATAAGCTAAAAAAATCTTGCACAAAGAAATCTTTTTATGAATTATATGTATATATATATATATATATATATATATATAGTTTTATGTGGAAGTTAAATCATCAGTTTTTATTCTTTTTTAAAAAAATGTATTTAGTACAGGTCTATAGGGTCTCACTACATTGATCAGACTCATAGTGATTCTCTTGTTTTCAACTGCCCAAACTCTGGGACTATAAGTGCACGCCACCTTACCCAGTCTCATTCTCCCTCTCAGCACATCCTCAAGGCGGGCCAGCATGGCATGTTGGCAATTAAATCCCAGTCTCTGCATCTGCCTAAGCAGGCAATTTAAACTATTGAACTATCTGGCTGGCCCTTTAAATCATCAAGTTTGAAATCAAGGATAATTTATATTGTGCAAGAGATTTCTTGACATATGTGAATCTTCTCTTCGCACCTCTCTGAGTTTTGTTTTGCTTCTAATCTGATAAAATGCATTCTCACAATACTTGTTAAAAGCATTGGAATGCTTTGGGTCTTTCTTAGCATGTTCAAATTATGAGATAATCTTCTGCTTTTATCATCCCTCTAAATTGAAATAATTTCTCTTCATGAAGTCTCCTAAATAAGTAGGAAAAGCACACACAGAGAATTTACATTGGTTTATCAGAAGTTGGTTAGATTCAAGGGAAAAAATGATTATTATTTTTAAAGTGGCCTTTATTAGTGTCTGCAGCAAAATAAGCCATTATAGTATCATGCGGCTATATGAACTTAAGAGTATTTTATTTCAAGTCACTCCAACTCTTCATTACTAATTGCTTTGTAGTAGAACAGTAGACAAATAGCATTTTATTTAAATAACCTGAGAGCAGGATTTTGTCTCTCCATGTACATTCCAATGTGCAAAGAACTGCTGTCATTTCCTGTAACTGATTTTCACTAGGTCAAGAGCTATATGCAGGAGAAAGAATTGGTTATAGTTTAGTAAATGAAGAGTCTACTAAGTAGTATACTTATCAAATTTGGGACACACAGGAATCATCACAGCTTCCAGTTGATAAGATTTGAATGAACAGCAATTTCTAAAACAAAAAAGATTTGAAAGTAGGAATAAAATATATACAAGTGCTATTATATTTTAAAGTTATTTTTTGTTTTAATGAAGTATTTAACATTAAACTGGGCCTGCCGTGCCGGCTCTGTCCCTAGAGCATGCTGAGACAGCAACTGAGACTGGGCATGTAATCCCAGCTCTTGGGAAGCTGTAAACAGGCAGATCACTACGAGTCCAATCTAGCAGTGAGATGCTGAACACCCTGCAGACCCTTCCCTAAAAATAAAAAATTGAGAGTAAGAGACTAGGAAAATGCTATAGAATTTACCAGCTACAATTTTGTATATACTTAGATTCCTGAATATGTAAAAATGTGTAACTTGTTTTATCACATTCTATAGAAATTTATTAGAATATCAATGATTGAAGGAAAATACCTATTCCAAGTTAAGTCTAAGATGTTTGGTACTCAGAAAGATAGTGATGTCATGCTCAAGTACCTATGTTAGTAAAGTTTAGTACCACTAAACTTTTCTTCTGGAGGGGCAAGAATATAAGTTTACAGACTAAAAATTAGAGAAAAAGAAGGGTTATAAGTATAGCCAATATTTTAGCCCTAGCCTTTCAAGGTCAGTGAGGACTCAGGACATAAGAGAACCTGTGCTGTAACATCTTACAATGCAGTGGTTTCCTAAATTTTCTGTTCAAGGAGATTATGGGATTACAGAGGAAAGGGATTAAAGATACATAGCGTGCCAAAGCAGAGTCACCTAGAGTGAAAACATTCTCTCACAATTTCACAGAGAGCAAACTGGTTAAGCAATGACTGTGACTCGTCCAGATGGCTGACACTGGCAACAGTTCTACAAGGCACTGTACACGGTTCTAAAGCAAATCCTGAGGGGATTTGACTGACCTTGAGAGATACAAAAGTTGCATGTTTTGCTATATGGGTCTTGCTTAAACTTGCGCTTAACCACCCATCAGAAAAGTTTAACCACAAGACATAAAACGTAAACCTAGTGTAGAATGCTGAACTGTAAAAGGCTGAAATCAACAGCTTCCAACATTGCCAGTTTTACCAATAACCACTGAGATTGTTGGACATTGGATTATGTATACAAGTACTTTCTCTTAGATCAATGAGAAGAAATTTTGTTGTACCAATAATGATTTGAAAAATTATAACATCTACACTCCGTGCTCTGTATAACTAATAGGACAACAATATCATTGTATCAAATATTGAAATGTATGACTAATGTGTTTTGAAACTGTCACATTGTTATACATTGCTATTTCTTATTAAAAGTAATAAAATAGAAAAATAAATAAATAAATAAAATTTAGCGGTACATTTTATGTACACAAGATGATCACATTCACCATAGGGAATTTGTGCCTACATATGGTATGTTCTTATTATTTTTCCAATTCCTCTATCTGTCCTCAAATTCTTCTTCTTGTCTATTTATAAAATCTTTGTTTCCATTTTTTTCCTTCCTTTTTCATTTATTTTTCTTTCTCCTCCCAGGTCTTCTTCTGTCTTAGTTACTTCTTACTTGTTGCTGGGACAAATACCGGACACTCAAAATGAAGGAAAGAAAGGTTTATTTAGCTCCCAGCTGGTGGAGGTTTTAGTTCATACTCAAGTTCTGCGCTGGTGAGAGCTCCTTACTCAATCGTAGTGTATAATATTCATGATGATTTGTTGTATTTTCTTTGTCAATATCTTAATTGAAGATTTTTGAACCTATGTTCATTAGAGATATTGACTTGCAATTCTATTTTATGGCTGGATCCTTCTCTGGTTTTGGTGTCAGGGAGTATTGGTTCCTGGAATGCCTTTTTGAGAATTGTTTCCTTTTAGTTTCATTAAAAAGTTTGAGGAGTAGTGGCATTATATCTTTTATAAATTTTATGTGAATCAATCAGGACTTGGGTCTCCTTTGTAGTTAAGTTTTTAAATGCATCTTCAATTTCACTGATTGATGTCAGATTACTAAGAATCTTTTTATCTTCTTGATTCACCTTTGCTAAGTCACATGTATTGAGATCTCTGTCCATTTCTTGTTTTCTATCTTATTAGAAGAACATTTTTAAAGTGGTAGTAAAGATTTTCTGAAGTTCTGCAAGATCCATTGTGATTTTACCTTTTTCAATATTAGTTACATGGATTTTAGCCTTTCATTTGTTTTTTATATAAGGTTTGATAGCCGGGCGTGGTGGCTCACGCCTGTAATCCCAGCACTTGGGAGGCTGAGGCAGGAGGATCGCTGCGAGTTCGAGACCAGCCTGGGCTACAAAAGTGAGCTCAAAGCCAGCCTGAACTGCACAGTGAGACCCTGTCTCAAAAAGCCAAAAACAAAAAAATAATAATAAGGTTTGATAGAAGTTTTTCAACTTTAATTAGTCTCCCAAAGACTCAACTCTTAAATCCGCTGATTCTTTATAAGTCTTTATTATACTAATTTCTTCTTTGGTATTTATAATTTTCTCTCTTTTGAACTTCAGGCTCGATTTGTTCTTTTTTCTAGATGTTCTAGAGGTTCCGCCTAGGTTGTTCATTTCAGCTGATGCTATTTTTCTGATATGAGAGTTTATTGCCATAAATTTCCTTCATAGGACAGCTGTCATTGCATTTTGTAAGTTCCAGTATGTTATATAAGCATTATTAATTATAGAAACTATCTAATTTCTTCTTTAACTTCATCTGGACCCCTTAGTGTTATTTAATTTCCATGTTCCTATGGAGTTTTTGTGGAACTTTTGTCACTGTTTTCCTTCAGGACTTGAAATACCACATATCACGCTCTCTTAGAATTAAGAGTTTCTGTTGAAAAGTCTGCTATGATTCTGATGGGCTTTCCCCTATAGTTACTTTTTTTTTTTCTTTAAAAGTTTTATTTATTTATTATTTTTATTTTCTGTATTTTAGGGAAAGGTCTACAGGGTATGCAGTGTCTTACTGTTAGGTTGGACTCATAATGATCTGCCTGTTTACAGCCTCCCAAGAGCTGGCCACTGGGGCTTGCCACCACACTCAGTCTCAATTTTGCCATCTTAGCACACCCTGGGGGTGGGGCTGGCACTGCATGCCTGGGGAAACAGTTTCTAATATTCTGTTCCTATGCTGAATTTCTGGAATGTTGGTTATTATCTGCCTTAGTGTGGATTTATTTTGGTCATAGCTAATTGAAGTTTTGTATGCCTCACTTAGCTCCATATAAAATGTTTTTACTATACTAGGAAAAGTTCCTGCCATTATTTTTTGGGTGAGATTTGTTGGTAGTCACTTGCCCTGTCTTGCACTCTTTCATTGACTCCGATCAATCCTATCACTTTTTTTTTTTTTTTTTTGCATCATCTTGAGGATGTTGAAATAAAAGCAATTCCTAACCAGGAAAATGAAAACAAAAACTGAAAAAGGAAAATGCCATGAAAATTTCTGGCATCCATGGTTCTATGAAAGTCTCCAAGTAAGGAGGACCCAAAACTGTGCTGCGGAAACACTAAATCTTCAGTAGGATTAGTGCTCTCTGTTAAGGTCAATCTACATACACAGACTTTTGGAGCTGTAACTATGCTGTATATTATATGTCAATGTCATGATGTAAACACTGTTTATCACTTAAAAATGAGATGACACTTGTTTGCTTGTGATGTAGTCTTTTTCTGAACAATCATAATTTGAGATAGCAATTTAAGTTTTTATTGTAAATGTCATAATCATCTTGCCAATATAATATGCAACACATAGAGGCTTTGCTGTAATACTTTATTCTCACTAGCCATGCTATTTATTTTCATAATTAAATAGTGCAATGTTCTCATGAAACAACTTTATTTTGTGCACAAAATGTTTGCCTCAGTACTTAACACTTCTGTTCCTTTTATGAAAATAACAATGCACATACTAGAAAGTTTAAGTTGTGCAATAAAATATATCTTCCTCTTAAAACTTATATCTATTCCCCAGAGGTAGTATTGAGCATCCTCCCAGAATAATTCCCAGAATGTTCACAGTCATATGGATACATATTATTTTATACCAATGGAAAAATGCATACCAACTGTTTTGTCATGTGCTTTGTATCATAGAGAATGTTCTCAATTAGCATAAGAATCTGCTTCATAGTTTTTAACAGATGTATATCATTTTCCTTCTATTCATGTTCAGTTTTTATTTTTGTTAATTGCCTATTAAGAAACATTAAGGTTATTTACAGGTCTTCTTTTCCTCCTAATAATGCTGTGCAAGAGAATTTGTGCATATACATCTGAGTTATGAATGGATCTATTTGTAAAGTAGATACTTCACACTAGAGTCAATGAGACAAAGAATAGTTAAAGCCCCTATTTTAGTAAGTTTCTCTTCACAGAGAAGGTACTATTAAATACTTCTACTAAAGATACACAGAAATAATAATTTCTTCTTATTCTTACTATTCTGCATTCTTTGCCTTCTTCCTTTATTCAACAAATATTTCTCATTTCCATCCTTTTATGTTTAATTTTGGTTCATATTACTTGTTACCACCTGGATATATATATATATATATATATATATATATATATATATATATATATATACCATTGGCAAAAGATGATACTTAGCTGAAATAAATGTACCAGAGCCCTTTCTCAGAACTCTGAGATTTGTGCCAGTTTAGAAGGTTAGTACCTGCCATTGCAGTTACTTTGATAGCCACACAAATTTTCTTCTTCTCATACTTTCACATTATTATAGAGTAATAATTTTGTTTTAATGTTTTAAGTTTTTCAAATGCAAAATGAGTTAGAGCTTCAGATTTTATTCCTAAAAATGCAAGGTAGCAATTTTTTAAAAAAATTGTGTTCTGCTTACTAAATTAACTGTCCTTTTTCAAGTATGCCCAGATTCACATGCTTCTGGGGATTTTCATTATGCTCTATTTGTTTACCTCTATGTTTTCTTTCTGTGTAACATTATCCTCTTTATCTAAACTCAATGATGTAGTACCTTAGGTTGTTTCCCTATAAATGTTATTATATGTACAGGGCTTTTCTTGGTAATTTGTTGATTTATTTCAATTAAGTTTAAATTGTTTCTTGTGTTTTGACATAAATTGCATTTTGAATGGAAATAACTTACAGGAAATTCATATATGCAATGTTCAGCATTTTTCTTTTTATATCATTTTCCTTAAAACTTATTCATTAAGGTGAGATCCCAGTGTTTGATTCTTTGAAGTGTTTCCTATGCAGTTTGTTTTTTGTTTGTGAATATTCTATGCACCCCTATGCTTTTAAGATTTCTATGTACATTTTTCTCCTGAAAATTTGTGTTTATGTTTTAATATACAAATATGTGATCCATTTTGACTGTAGCTTTGTGCATGGTGATAACATGAGTGTAGCTTTAGCTTTCAACATGTGGAATGCCAGTTTTTCCAGCACCATTAATTAAAGATGCCATCTTTCTTCTAAAAAACTGGTTTGGCCTCTTTATCAAAAATAATGTGCCTGAGTGTATTTGCAGATGTGTCTACATCTTCTAATTTGCTCCACTGACTGTCTGGTCTGTCTCTATGCTGATTTTGTCACAGTAGCTTTATAGTATAATTTCAGGTCAGAGATTGTGAATCCTCTTGCCTTTGCTTTGTTTCCCAGGATTGCTTTTGATATTCTGGGTCTCTTTTGGTTCCAAATGAGTTTGAGGAAAGTTTTCTCTAGCCCTGTGGGGTATGATAATGTTATTTTAATTGGAATTGCATTGAATCTGTATAACAGTTTTGGAAGTGTGGCCACGTTCACGTTGTCAGTTTTTCCCATCCAGGAGTATGAAGCATTTTTTTCATATTCTCAAATCCTGTTCAATGTCTTTACTTAGAGTATTGTAATTTTTCCCAGATGCCAATCAACTGAAGAATGAATAAGGGAGATGTGGTATTTTTCACAATGGAGTATTCTTCAGATATAAAACAGAACAAATTTGAGACTTTGTTGGTAAATGGATGCAACTAGAGAACATACTATTAAGTCAAATAAATCAGATCCACATGTGGAAACATCGTATTGTCTCCTTAGTGTGAGAGCCTGAAAAAGAAAAAAATGACACTGAAGGGTACAATAGATACTGGGAAGAGGAACTGAACTTATTCAGAAGGAAAGAGTTATTGAGTTGAGAAAGATAGGAGAGGGAGTGGGGGAAAGAGAGTTATCTTTGTACATTCTCAAGATGGTTTGGAACTGTACTATGCATTTTTGCTTGTCTACCGAAAGAAACACTGAATGCTTCAATTTATTTTGTCTCTTTTTTGTTAATTGACTGTATTTTTTCCCCTGAATTTCTCATACATCTCTTTCTTCCAATTTTACATGCATATATCTGGTAATAGGAATAACCGGTTGGAAGATAACACTATGCATCATGAAAAATACTGTGAAATTCATATTACTTGGTTAAGTGAAATTTTGTATTCCTTGTAATTTTTGGTTTTAATTTTAATTTCTACTCTCTTTATAAAATAAGAGAAGAAACTAAAAAAAAAAAACCCTAATTCATTATACTAACTGATGGCATTTACGGTGACATTTTCATAGACGTGCACAGCATGGATTAATGATACCCATCAAAACTTTGCTCTTCTGTTCCTTGCACGGTTCCTAGTCCTTGAAAATTACCCTTCTTCCTAAGGTTATTTTTTAGGTTTTTTTTTTTAAGCTTCCAGATATGAAATATAACATGTGATACTTGTCTTTTTTATGAGGCTTATTTTGATTAACACACTGTCCCTCAGTTCTGTCCCTGTTCCTATATGTCAAATTTTTGGTCTTTATGACTGAATAATAGTTCACTACAACAAATAACACCTTTACTTTACTCATTTGTTAATAGGCACTGGGCTGGTTTCATCCTTCAGCTACTGTGAATGGTGCCACAATGCACAATTTAGTAGTGGGAGAGCTGTATCAAATGATCATTTTGCTTTCCATGTTTTGAGATTTCTGCATTTTATTTTTATAGTGGTCACATTAATTTTTATGCCCACAATTATGTGCAAAGGTTTCTTTTCTGTATGTTCTCACAAGCCTTTGATGGCTTTTGCTTTATTGACAACAGCCTTTCTAATAAGATCACCAAGCTATCTTCTCTGCCCTATTTCATCAATATTTATGGAAAATGCGAGCTTGATTATCATCCTTATGTTGCTTTTAAAATTACATCAGTTCAAATATACTTTAAAATGTGGGATTAAACTCCTGATTTTAAATACTTGCAATAATATGAGAAAATCATTAAAATTTTTTGAAGGAAAATATGGTCCTAGCATAAAAATAAACAAAGAAGGGCTAGCAAGATAACTTAGCAAAATAAGCGCTTGCTTATGCAAATGCAGAGGCCAGGGTTGATTACCTGACACTGCATGCTGAGCAGGTCTGGCCTCTGGCACACTGAACCCATGATAGAGTCTGGGCATGGTGGCCCATGCCTGTAATCCCAGCACACTTGGGAGGCTGAAAACAGGAGGATCACCAGAAGCCTGATCTGCACGTGCGCGCGCGCACACACACACACACACACACACACACACACACATACACACACACACACACACACTGTGTAAAAGAAAAGGCCTAGAAATAAACCTAATCACATAAAATCAACCATTTTTTCTTTTGAATATATTTAGGGCAGGTTCTACAGGGTCTACTGTGTCTCACTACGTAGATCACATTCATAGTGATTCTCCTGTTTTCAGCCTCCCAAGTGCTGGTGTTACAGACGTGCGCCACCACAGTCAGTCTCAATGGCAGTCTCAGTCCCAGGGGCAGAGCCAGCACGGCACGTTGAGGATAGAACTCCAGCCACTGCACTCTGCCTAAACAGGCGCTTTAGTCACCTGAGCTATCTGGCTGGCCCCAAATCAACTAATGTTGACAATGGCACCAGGAGGATGTGGTAGGGAAGACAGTTTCTTCACTGAGTGGTGCTTGAAAACTGAATAACTGCATGCACTGGATTCTTAATTGCATGGAATAGCTGACATATAGATTGAACCAAATGGATTAAAAACTAAATGTAAGACCTCAAACTAAAAGTACTAGAAGAAAACAGAAGGGAAAAGTTCCTTGAGATTTATTCTTTTGAGAGTATCCCAAAGCAATTCTTTAGGCTAGAACAGCAAAAACAGAGCCAATCACAGAGGACAAAAAACAAATGGGATATATCAAACTAAAAATTTCCACTCAGGAGCTGGTTCAGTGTTCTAAAGTGTCTGCTTAGGGAAGCTTAGGCAAGTGGAGGGACCAAGGTTCTATCTCTGGCACCACATGCTGTGCCACCCTCACCCTCAGGGCAGGCTGAGCTGGCCACAATAAAAAATTTAAAGAAATGTACTCAGCAAAGGAAGGTTCAAAAATTTAAAAGTTAGCTTATAGTAGTAGGAAAAAATATTCATAAGCCATATATGTGTTAAGGAGATTGATAGAAAACCATATAAGAATATGTAAGTAAATATTATCTTTTACACCAAAAATATTGTCTTTGTTTTTTGAAATTTGAAGGTAAAGTATCCTCTATGAGCTATTTAGCTATAGCAGCCTATAAAATGTTAAGTTCAAATACAGCAAATTCACATGAATTCATTTAGCTGTTATACATTTGAATTTTGTCATTTTCAGGCTTAGTCTATCAGGTGAAGTTCAGAAAATATATTTCACATATGTGTAACATAGGTTCAAGAATTCAAGTTGAATGCTATTTAAACTAAGAATTTTATATTGCATTAATTTAAATTCAATGGAAAAACTGCATGTTCCAGTACTGTTTAAACTGCTAGACTTTAAAACCCTACACTAACTTACAAGGGAAATGCATATTTTATCTCTGATTTTAATAACTGATTAGAAAAACGGTATTGAAAATACATATAGCAAAATAGATGTATTCAGAAGATCTTCCACTTATTGAGCCAATATCAGAGTATGTATGAAATTGCTTACTGAAATTCAACACATAGCACTTTTATCTCACTGGACTGGATATCTTATTTCTCATTCTTGAATTCAAGCAGAAGAAAATTTCATTTACCATTGGTCAAATTTTCAATATTAGAGGCATATACTTTATGTGTGTGAATGGGTAGTATTTTTGGAAGTGATAGCAAGTGCACACAAAACTAATATCTTCAAACTTGAGGTCAGAATTGGTTTCTGTTACCTAAAATTGGTGTGGCTTTAAAAAAAATGGTTCAGCTTCTTGAAGCCTCAATTTTATCATACATAAACTGGATAACGGAGCCAGTTCATGAAGATTAAGAATAATGCGGTGAAATTTTGAGCGTTGGGCCTGAAATGTAGTATATTTTTCTCAGTAATAGTAAAGATAATTTTACTTGGCTTATTATTTAGCACATAAAAGGTTGTAGAAATATTAGCATGTGAAATCCAGTTCTCTGTTGTGTGAAGTGGTGTTTCCCACTCTTTCTTTGTCTATATGTAGATGCACACACACATGCGCGCGCGCGCGCACACACACACACACACACACACACACACACACACACATTACTAATCAACTGTTAGCTGTAGGATGCGATTGCATTTGCAGATGAAATGCCATTCTATTAAAGATGGTAATTGCCTGTCTCATTTATGCCAATACAAGACAGTCGTTTTAATCTCAGTTTTCTTATATGGCTAAACAATTTAATCACTTTTATATTTGATTGTATTTCCTATTTGCTAGGCTTTCTGATCTCTCTCGCTGTTCTGTCAGCAGCATTTAGATCCATGTGTAGGAAACTGACAAGAATGATCATCAGCCAGCTCATCAGATTACAAGGCTCGAATAAATAAATGCACAGATAATTGAACGTGAACTGGTAGATAAATGTGAAATAGCTTTATTCATGGACAGAAGAGGTCTTTCCCTTCCTTGGTGTTGCTGAGGACCCAACCCATGGTGTCTTGCATGCAAGGCAAGAACTCTACCACGAAAGCCCTGCCCGGGCCCCCCAAAGGGAAGGATTGAGAGGTGAAAGAAGCTAAGCGCAGAAGTGAAAGAGTTCATTCTAATTAGATGCAGAGCCAAAGAGCGGCACTGAAAGGGTAAAGTACCCGAACTAACTCAACATAGCAAACATCAAAACAGACAAAGAACATTTTCCTGACAAGAGGTCACCGGACGCAGTTATATGCTCTCGGGGATCCAAAGCTTTTTATTTTGTTCTTTTTAAATATTATATTATAAATCATACTTGCATTTCATTGCTTCTGATTTTAGTTGAGCCCAATGCATTCAGCAGTGGTCACAGAGAGTACAATGTAATAAAGGTGTATTTAAATGGATTCTGGGAATTGTAGACTCTGGGGATTTGATTGCAAAGGAAAACTATTTTGTCATAACCAAACGGATTTAGTTTAGGACATTTGTTTTGTTCTCATGCAAACCGTTACTGCTGTGCTTAGGACATGGATTTTAACTAGGTTAAATAAAATCTATAGAGCAAACCCATGATCAATTAAAATGATGTTTGATAAAAGAATTAAGAGGGCCAAGTGCTCAACCAGTTAACTTCAGTAAACAGAGTTTTAGGTAACTTAAATCTGCAGTGCCAAGAGACATTCATGGTATTCTGAAAGCATTCATTTTGGGTTGTAAGTTGGAAATATTTGGCAGCTGGAGATAAGTTGATTTTTTTTTTTGCCCATTAAAAAAAGGTACCTGGGGCTGGGGAAACATCTCAGTGGTCTAAATGCCTGCCTGGAAAACTCAAGGACCTGGGTTGATACCTGCTACCACATGTTGTGCAGGACCCACAACCTCTGTTGCATGGTGCTGGCCCCGAAACTGGGTGTGGTGGCGTATGCCTGTAATCTCAGCACTAGGGAGGCAGAGACAGGAGGATCACTATGAGTCTGAGCTGCATAATAAGATCCTGTACCAAATAAATAAAAGATTTTTTAAAAAGAAAGAACAAAGTAAATGTCTACTGTCAATGTTTCAGTTCAATGTTTCACAGACACTGTACACAGGCGCTGCTAAAGTACTGACAACATAGTGGCTCTGGGACTGAAACCTCCCCTCTGTATTCCCAAAAATCTTAGTTTTTAAATTAAAAATGGAACCTTACAATAGTGCCCTGTTTTTGTTTTGCCAAAAGTGAGTAATTCCATTGAGCATAACAACTTCATTATAATAACACATACTCCAACTACTTAAAGGGAATACCTATCATATCAACAAAATAATGTAAGAAAGTAATATTTCATGAAGAAAGCTTACCCAAGTGAAAAGAGCTATAATTATTAATATAGTATTTTGATTTTTTTTAATCTATTCACATAAAAGAAACTCATGTTTTTCTTTTTTTGTAGTCCTAGGTAATTCCATGGTAGGAATATAGAAGATTTCCTAGCAAAAGACAATGAACAAAATCATTTTAAGTGTAAATAACAACATGCATATAGTTATTTCAGTTCTTGTTTTGCTTTACTTATTTTTTTTTATTATGGCCAGCTCAGCCTGCCCTGGGGCTGGGGCTGGCACAACACCTGGTGCCAGCGATCAAACCATTGTTCCTGTGGCTGCCTAAGCTTTCCTAAGCAAGCAACTTAGAACACTGAACCACGTTGCCTGCCCTGCTGCTTCTTTTGTATGCTTATTTGTTAAAACTTAAATTTTAGCACAGATGGAAGACGCAGTGGAAAAACAGTCATATGAAGATAAAATCATCTGATATATCTTCCTGGTGTAACTAACCATCCTCAGTGCACGTTTTAATCAGCATATTTGTTGTAAATAATCCTGATTTATGTAAGACTGGTCAGCCAAATTCAATGAAAGATAAACGTCTGATAGTTATAATGATGCTTCAGGTCAGAGCTTTTCTTTTATCTGTCTTGGAAGGTACCAGGCTGGTATGCAGAAAGAACACTGCAGGGCTTGCAGGTGTGAGCGTTGACGCTCTGAACTGTATTCCTTCCAATACACTCTGTTTCTTAGACAAATCAATCTTCATCGGCGTCATTTAAATCCACTAATAATTTAAGTAGAATTACTTAAATATCTGAAGAACTTCTGAGGTGTTAACACTCTCCCATATGCAATCCTCCAAAATATTACAAAAAATTTAGAACATGTAGCTATTCAAATTTGAGTTCCTCAGTAGGAGAAGAACATCAGCTGAAGTTATTATTGAAGATGGGAAACAAGGAAAGAAAAATATACAAAAAAATATCTAAAAAGCGTTTGTATCTACCCTATCACATGTTTTGCTATCCACCTTAAAACTTGCTCATAGGGTTCTGTGATTTAAAGAGCTCCTGGAAATTCCGTCTAATTCCATCCATCCGTATTTTCAAAATTTACTGATAAAATTGTACTATTTTAATATTTACTTTATGGCAGGCTTAGCACTGTTCTACACATATTTTTTCACTTAATCTCTTTTTTTTTTTTTTTTTTTTTTTTTTTTTTTTTTTTTTTTTTTTTTTTTTTTTTTTTTTTTTTTTTTTTTTTTTTTTTTTTTTTTTTTTTTTTTTTTTTTTTTTTTTTTTTTTTTTTTTTTTTTTTTTTTTTTTTTTTTTTTTTTTTTTTTTTTTTGACCAGCTCAGGCCACCCTGTGGTCCAACCAGGTGTGGCATGCAGTGACAGGGATTGAACCATGGTCCCTGTGCACTTGCCTAAGTAGACACTTTAGACTGCTGAACTATTTCGCTGGCCCTTCTTTCACCTTATCTTGATAGAGAACCAATATCATTGGCTTTATTTTCAATCAACTCTGTGGAGTACAGAAATGTAAACATTTTGCACAAGGCTATTCAACTAATAAATAAAAAACCGCAGCAATTTTAAACAAGGCCTGCCTGCATTTATTTATACGTAGTCGCATTAAATTCACTGTGCCACTGATTGTTATATCAAACCTAAGTTTTCAAAAATGTTCCTGTCTTCTCTGCCTCAACATTGTGACTGAGATTTTTGCTTCCTGGGAGCCTGTGTACACTTGCTACAAGCTCAATTGTTGATAATCATGGAAAATATAGGTTCTAAGAAACTAATTCAAATGGCCAGTTTAGTATACCAGGTAATGCTATATTTTTCACAAACCATTCAAAATAGAATGTGTCACCTACTGAAATGCTAAATCTTCACTTAATGTACACAGTCAGCTGCCTTTTTGTTCAAGCAACCATAGCTTCTTTCCCCTGCACTTTAGCCTATTAGTAATTATATTATTTTATGCCGTCAAAAGTCTCTAAGCTTTCTTTTCTAACGTACCAAGGTCACTTTCTCAATTATTTTTTCTTTCTCGGCAGGTCATGATTTAGCAAGCTCTACTCAGATCATATGCAAGTACAGTAATAGGAAGCCCAAATCCCTATATGACCTAATTATGTAAAAATTGAGCTAGCTATTATGCTAAATTTGCCCCTTGACCTGAAGAGATGTTTCTAAGATGTTTCATGTTCACTGAGAAGGACAAATGAGGTTCATCAAAAGTTTCTTAACTAATTGAGAATTGCTTGAATGATCATGTCTATTTGAGTGATACCTGCTGGGAAGCATTTTGCTGATAGTGTGAAAGAAGCTTTGGGGTGGAAACACGAAACGGGAGCATTTTAAGGAGAAGATTTATGATTAAAGCATGATTAAAAAAATGAGTTTGAAAATTCACAAAACACCAAAAGTATGATCAAAGTCGTAAGCAAAAATATTGTAAATGAGATTGTTTCATTTCATTTCACGATTTTATTTATTTATTTATTTGTTTGTTTGTTTGTTTGTTTGGTACAGGGTCTTACAATGTAGCTTGGACTTGTAGTGATCCTCCTGTTTTCAGCCTCCCCAGCACTGGGATTACAGGCCAGAACCAGCACATCAGAGAACTCGTTCTCAGACTCAGTGGGCCCCTGCTGTAGAGCTGGCATGGCACGTAGAATAGCGAATTAAACCCTGGTCCCTGTCCTTGTCAAAGAGGGTTCTTAGTCCCCTGAGCTATCTCGTTGGCCTTATTTATTTATTTATTTATTTATTTTAATCTTATTTTTTGTTTGGTATAGGATCTTGCCAGGCAACTTGGACTCGTAACGATCCTCTTCTCTCTGCCTCCCCAGGTGTCTCAGCTGGCTTAGGCAGCCAGCACGTGGTGTCAGGTTCTGGGGCTGGCAAGGCACGTGGTATCAGGGATCAAACCCCTGTCCTTGCACTTGCCACTCAGGCGCTTAGACTGCTGAGGCTAAACCATCTTTCCAGTCCTTCACCATAGTATTGAAAGACATAAAACTTATACTTTCAAGTTAGAAGAAGGCAAGTTATTGTTAGTTTCTTTGGCCTAAACATTAAAAGATAAATACCGTAGCCTTATTTGAAACTCTAGCTGGCGTATAGGAGTGCAAAAGGCTTTGATTTGTTGATATATATATATATATATATATATATATATATATATATATATATATTTGGCATGAGTTTATAAACCATTTCATTTCAACCACCAAGCCTACCCTTAACAAGTATTTATATTATTGCTTTTAGTGTTCTTTGAGGTGCAAATCAACCAAGTTTTATGAGCTAATTCATCATCTGAAATCTTTGCATTTTTTTAATTTAAACTTGGGTTTGAGCCTAAGACCTTTCCACTGAAATTTATTGTGAATACTTTTTTTCCAAAAAAAAAAAATTGATAGAAGACCTCATTAGATCACTAAGTTAGTTGCCCAGGCTGGCCTTGAACTTGGGATCCTCCTGTCTCTGCCCTCCAGAGTGCTGGGGTTTGGGAGGTGAGCCACCACAACCAGCTGCACTGTGTTTTCAATGATAGCACAGAAGCTTACCTGTAATCAGAGAACGCAGCCCCACTGGGAAAAGGCACTTCTCCCAGTGGCTCTCTATCTTACAGTGACTATAATCTGGTCCTGAGTTTACACAGTGACTCAGAATGAACTCACACTAAGTTAGTAAAACTACCTCAAAATCCGTTATTGTTAAGTGTGGTAAATTTATGTGCAGATCTA
Organism: Myocastor coypus; assembly: GCA_004027025.1. NCBI lineage: Eukaryota > Metazoa > Chordata > Mammalia > Rodentia > Myocastoridae > Myocastor > Myocastor coypus. The sequence continues at coordinate 41,872 of PVJA010003307.1, forward strand.
CCCTTCTATGTAAAGAGGACCATAAAGTTTGTGGCAGAAATGGAATTACTATACTCTCAAACTTTTTGGTTATACTCATATCATAAGAGCCAAATGAAGACTCTTTGTGCACACAGAATAAGGTTGCCAATCACAATTGAACTTGACAGATCACATCTGTCTTTGACAGATTTCCCATCCCTGAGACAGATGACCTGATATCTGTAGCATGATGCAGGTGCGGTTTGTTTTAGTTCATGCTTTTCCAGGTTCCAGTCCTGGATCGACTGTCTCCAAGGAGAAATGGCATAGAAGAAGGTCGTTGCAGAGTAGCGCAGCCCATAGCACCCAGAAAGCAGTGAGCTAAGGAAGAGCCAGAGACAGACGGAGACAGACCCTCCGAAAGCCCATCTACCTCTTTTAGGCATGGGTCTCCACGCCAAACTGCACACTCATCCGGGCACACAGCAATGGAAGAATCTTCTCCAGGTCACATGCATTTTCTAGAAACCCTATATTGGAACACATGATGTTTTGCAGGGACAGTGTAGATCTTCCAATTATTTTATGCTCAAACATCCTGTCAACAAGGTTTTCCTATAATCTTTACATTAGATTTTTTAAACAGAAAATATGAGAGACCATCTTATCAAAACAAGATGCTAAGAGAGTAACCATAATTAACGTGTTGAGTATGGTTATCTTCATAGTAGTTACTCAGAGCATAACATAGCAATGAAATATTGTCCAGACAATATTGATGATAAGCTTTTGGAAGGAAGGGAACTGCTATTTGAGTGTAGGAATTAATCCAAGCCATCGAGTGAAGCACTCGTAGAGATTAATGATTCCTACCAGAATTATTTTGTTTTCCTGTTATATAGCTGAGCTGCAGATGGACTCTAATGTCCAGGAGGTGGCCATGAGTCAAGTCCTTTTGAAGAACATGAATTTTGTACCTGCGATTTTAAAGGCATGGTTGAGTATGAATATTCTAAGTATTGAAAATAGAGCATCTGAGATTTTGAAAGTAGTGGCAGATTTTTCAAAGCTCTGCCAAGCTAAGCAGGAAGAGCTTTAAGAAAATTACCCATAGAAATTAGGAGCACAGCGAGGGAGGACAGAATGGGATCCTATTTCTAGGCAGAATATTAGCTCAGGCAGCAGATTGCTTCCATGATCTTTCTGAGCAAACAGCAAGGTAATGAGGAGTGATGTCATGATACAAAGAGAAGCAGTGTTGAAGGTGGAGTCTTTTCAAAAACGGACTCTAAGATGCAAGTTGAAATGATTCATTAACTGTCTTCACTGGAGTAAACCAAGTGAAGATAAAGAAAAAGGAAGCAGGGTTGGGAAGACATAAAATAAGTAGCACAGCAAACCGAAGATAGTTCTTGTGTTTGGATCTGGAACAAGTGATCCACATTGTCCTGAGTTGAAGAATTGAACCTACTTACCTGCACTCATCAGTCACTGGCCAGGCTGCTGTGGGAAAAAACAGTCCCCTTTTGGATTAATTAAACTTTTAAGATAATAGGTGAGATGAGATGATAAATCTTATGGCTATAGTGATAGTTGTTGGAGAGAATAAATTATGGATTTTACAATTGAGATCTCACAGCAATCATGATGTCCATCACAATAGCTTTTGTTCTTGCTGGAAACTATGGAGTAATGTAGAGGTTTAGAATCTTAAAAAAAATCTAACAGGGTAGACCTTTTGATTGGACACTCATGATAAATGAAATCTGAATTCAAAGGAAATCTGCTGGCACGATTCATTTCTGTACAAGAAAAATCAATCTTCACCTATTAAATATCGTGTGCTTAGAGTAAGTAGTCTATTTTACTTAAAATTCACTGACGTAATTTTAAAACTTGCTTATGTTTGCTACCAGGGAAGAACTGAGGGCCTAATGCATGCTAAGAACATACTTTAGCATGGAACTACATTTCAGCTCCAAGTTCACATATTTAAATATTAATTTCGCCTGTAAAAGTTTACACAAAACACATCCAGAATAATTGGCAAAATATCTGGTGTAATAGCCCAGCCAATTTAACAAATAAAATTAACCCGACAAATCCACCCCTTATCAAGCTGACACCCCTGCCTCTCTTAAATCCATTCTTTATTATTTATTGTTCTTCTTCACTGAAGTATAATTAGAAAATAAAATAATATGTATTTAAAATATATATTTTGACATGTATATACACTGAATTCATTATGATAATCATGTTAATTATGTTAATTAACTTAAGTCTTTCATAAGCTTAAAATAGATTATGAAATAGACAAGGTCATCCTTCTCCCAACAGTATGAACTATCTTGTGCATAACTCAAAATGCCTTCACCCTTTCTTCACAATAAGCAGAACAGTTCTTAAGTAATATTTATTTTTCTTGATGTTCTACAACTTAAATATTGTTTTTTCAATAGGTTTTACTGGGGGAAAGAAAGCTCCAGTCCAAGAGAAGGACAGGAAGGGGTCTCAACTAGGTTTTGCCTGCAAATGAAATATTATACTATAAAATATTATGAAGGAAAATATTATGAAACAAATACTGCCTACATTACATGATGAGAGGAAAAGATCAAGAAGAAAACAGAAGGTTTGTTTCATACATGCATACATACTGATTTAAAAATGAGAAGGAAATACTCATAGCTTTCAGTCCTTACCTTTATAAATGGTTGTGTACTCATAGCTTATATTTCTAACATTTACTGATTCTTTCTGTTCTCAGGAAATCCTTCAGCTTCTCAGAGTGCTTTACATTGTGAGGTGTGCCGACCTTCTTTTCTGGATGGTTTGGAGCATTAGTGATTGTCATTGCAATGTTGCACTCTGAAGGTTCTTCTGGGTTCCAAACACAGTCCCTTCTTCCCATTGTGCCGTTGCCCGATTTCTTCTTGGTGGTCAGGATCAATTGTTAGCACAGTAACTCCTTATGCAGCTTTTGCTTGAGGAGACAAAAGCAGATGACCACCAGTCTTTATTTTCAGGGTAATAGTTTTGGTATGTTCAAGTAAAGCATAGCTCTCTTTGGAACTAGGATATCTGGTGAAGAAGAGCATTGGATCACAGTGATAGAAAGTAAAATTTTGCTAATGCTGACTAGGAATAATACTGAACAATGTCTCTTTCATTTCTTCCATTGTTCCTGGATCCATAAATCCTGGGTATGAGATAAATAGTAATATTTATCAGATATTCATTCAGGACTTATGTCTACAGATGTCTGGAGAAATTTGCCTCAGCACTGTAAGGTATCCACAAAAGGTTGGTACTATAACTGCATCTTCAAAAGAAAATTCTAGAATTTGATCAAAGCATTTTCTTTGGTATGGTGGTGACCATCACAAAATCTGTAGCCTCCATGAATATGAATCCGTTACTACACTTCGTTTGCTTTGAAATGTTATGCCTCATTAGAAGCAATACTGTTTGACTGGTGTCAAGTATGAAAAGGTCTTTTAAAGGCTTCTCCAAATACAGTTTCTCTAACAACAGTGGAACACCCATTTCTGACAAAATAAAACAAAATGGGGATATAAATAAAGTACCATTTTGTGCTAAAAATAGATATGTATATATAAAATAGTTAGGATAGATATACATTTACTTTCTCTTAGTTCAATGAGAAGAAAAATTTGTACTAATATTGTTTATACAAGATATCATATCTGCATCTTGTCCTCTGAATAACCACTTTGAAGATAATAATATGCAATGTATTAATTATTGTAACTGTCTTACTAACCTGTTTTGAAATTGTTTCATTGCTATTTTTTCCTCATTAAAATAAATAAAAAATTAAAAAAAGAAGCAATATTGTTTGGCATACTACAATGATGTATAAATCATTCTTTAAATCCATGAAAGATAGTTTTGATAGAGGCATCAAGTGCAGGAAAGACAAGTGTAGTCCAGGGTAAATACTCATTCCAGTAAGAACAGCATGTCTTCCTTACATCACAGAAATGGCACGGTGCAGTCATCCTTCAGCCAAGTAGCTGAAGTTTTACCCTGAAGGATGATGACACCTCAGGGATTCAGTGTTAGTCTTTACTGCCGATGTATTGGACATTTAGCAATGGAGAAAGCTAAGTCAGTCTTGTGCAAGTTTGTGTGCTGAGCCCATGTGTAAATACCATACCTGACAGCACTACCTGTTTGTTTGCAACTTTATTGGATAATTTTTAGGAAGAGTAGGAAAAAAGCTTGAATGATATACACAGAATGAGTCACTGTATCTATCTGGTTAGTAGAATCCTTTCCAGAGGCAATACTCTAGTGAGCATTCATGTAGCAAATAAATACCTTCATGAGTTTTGCTTATTTAAGAAGGTTTACCTGCATAGCTCTCTCCTAAACTTTGCTATCAATTTTCCAATCAAGATTTTTCTATGTCTCTGACTATCCATCTAGTCCATAGGCCACAGCCCATAACCCAATAAATTTGCACAGAATCCTCCATTTGGCTATTTCTCCTTCAAAGCACAGTAAACACACAGATTACTACTTGAAGCTGTGGTCACTGTAAGGATTTCCCTTCACCACTGTCCTTCAGTGATTTCTCGGAAAGTGGCTGTAGTGTGGAAGCTGTCTACCTTTGGTGGTATCCACATATCATGCAGCATCACCTGTAAGTTGGGTACAATATTTTATATCTCTGTAAACTGCTTGCTAGTACTCCCCCAAAGGCCAAATATGCACACTGGGAGAGAGATGGCACTGCGGAGCATTTGTGTGACTTCTTCATGGTACTTGTATTTCAGTGTCTACTTGGGCCTGCAGTGTGTATTCTACTGCTATTTGATGAAAGATCAGAGCTGTGCATATTCAGCTCTATGGCTTAGTGGGTCAGATAATGAGCAGCCCAGGGTACATGGCAGCTTGGTGGAAAGGGGAGAAACAGCTAAACAATCATTCTTTAGAACCCGAGTTTACTCATAGTATCAAAATCTCTACCAGTGAGGATCTTCCAGAGACACAGAAAATATCTGTATTGAAAAATTTTGGGAAATTTTTGTTTCTCTCTTGCAAATTTCTCTCTCTGTCTCTCTCTCTCTCTCTGTATATATATATATATGTATATATATATACATATATATATATATATATATATATATATACATATATATATATATATAATATTACTATATTCACTGTAACAATCTCCTTCCTTTACCCTTGCTTTCTGGTTCTAACCATAAGGACTCCCAAAACCTTCAAATCGGGTCTTTTTCTGTGAGACTCTCATCCTGAAGAGTCTCACTTCAGGGCAATCCCTCTGGGACCTCTTAGAATTTGAACTGAAGATTGACTTTGATTAATCTTTCATCCTTTTTCACTGTGCCATGATCTTGAGCTATGACAAAGAGCCATGCATTCTTTCTTCTGAAGATGACATATTTCAAAAAATCATTTTATTTATTAGATACCTTTGAATGTATTACTAACAACCATGCCAAGGAATAGACTCCTAATAGCAAAATCTGGTAGAAACATAATTATAGGAGTTAGAGAAGGCAGTTTTTAGGAGAATAAAAATGTAGGCTATAGATTTTTGTGACTGAGAGTATATATGCCATTAGCATTCTAATGATGGCCCTAGAAGAAAGAGGGGAAAAGTTTTCCAAGGATTTATGAAAAAAACATGACTAAACCATAAACAAAATTATAGCATGCGATTACCTAAGTATATAAATAAAAAGAATGTCTAACAGGTAATTCATCTGGCATTTTAGTTTGAAGCAGCCCATTTGATCCAAGCTTGTATTTCTCTCACTATTCATTCAACAACACTAATTCTGCCAGAGAACTGTTATATAAATGAAACTAAAGTCACTTTTAGCATTTTTGAAAAGTTTCAAGTACAACTGTAGAATAAGGACGGAAGATTTAACTAGTTCTGTAGAAACATTAAATAAATTAGTTTTAACTAAAGGGGCAGAATTTTCATCGAGGACAAAATTTTATGAAGGATGTAGACAAAAACGTTGGAAGTAAACCAAGGGAACTTTATTCCTTTAAATTTAAATTGAAGAAAGCCAAGATTGCTAACTTGATAAAATTTGAAATAGCATCAAGCCTTTTCACAAACCATGACTGTGAAATACTGAGTCACACCACAAGGGCACTGAAGCCTAGTGAATCTGAGTGGCAGCCAGCGAATACAGCGTAAGTCGACGTCTTGTAGGAGACACACCATTGCTCTGCTCACCTTTCCTTATGAATTATGATAAAGGCTGTAACTTTAAGTTCCAGGATTGCCCTGTTTGCCATTACATACATAATTGACTCAAATCTAAGGACCAAGATACTGCCATGAAGTGATATCACACAAAATCTAAATCACATATTTTGAAGAAAAAGCCCTATGTTTAAGTTCTAATATATATTATGTGTTTTGATCAAGAAAGTGACACATCAAACATAGTGACAATTATTTTTGTTCACTCATTTTTCTGAAATGGTGAATGAAGAGCATTTGCTATCTTAATCCCTTTCTTCTGGTGCTGATGGAAGCGTAGAGGCCTAGCCATCCTTCCATCATATTTCTGTAGTCCTGGTGAAATAGGCAAAGCTAGAGTATGCTAAATCTTCAGCTCTCAAGTTCCTGGAGTGGACTACATTTTAAAGACATTTCCATTTAAATACAATATTCCTGCTTCACTTAAATGATACTCAAGGTTTCAACAGCCTGGTTACTTGTAAGATTTTCTGGAATATTAAATAGGCCCCAGCCTGTGAAGTGAAATGTAGGTAACAATGCATTCACTGGTTTGAAAAGTGAAACAACTAGCTATACTTTCTGGTGAGGATTTCAGATCTTAGGGCAGGTCTGAGAATCATGAAGTAAGCTGTAGGTCAATACATGCATCTTGAGGCTCATTCTTCTGAAAAAAGTATTTCTAAGTAGCTATAAACATTTCTGAGGTGCATAAAAATTTCCTCTGCTTTGGACCACACTAGACCTTTGTGGATGAGCCCTAGCCAGTGATGCTAATTCTTTTGCAGATTACAGATTGTATAAATCTTACTGCTCTCTCACAATGAAACAAAAGAATTAAGTGGTAAGATCTTCATTTTTCAATTGTATGCTATATCATTTGTAGCCCAAATCAACATTGAAATCAAAGTACAAAAGTTTCAGATCTAGCTAAGTGCGTGGAATGCAAAGGAATTTACAGATAACACCTTGAGCCACTATCAGGGCAGATTGCCAGTCACCTTTATAGAAGTAAATTAACACTGATGCCTTGGCTGAAATGATGAGAAGAGATGTTGAATTCTGCAGTGTGGTGCAATGATACTCCATTCAGTTCCAGTTAAATCCTTTTGACATCTTTCCCCTTGTGTGCTTGGTTTAATATTCCATCCCTCATACAACCATCTGGTGTCTAACATCATGAAGGAGGGAATTATCTACAACCTAAATGTTTTGTTCTTTGTTGTCAAGCATTTTTCTGGGCTCTTTTAGTTTGGAATATCTGTATCATTTTCAAAATTTCTGCATCTCATGTTACTTTATAATTTTAGCTGAGTCATGTGTGTTTCTTTATATGTACACTTAAGGGTGAGTGTATATGTGTCTGCATTGTGGTATGTATATAGAAAACTTGGGTTAATATTTCTTTAAGAAATGAAAAATTTATCATGAAAATCTTAAGTTTTTCAATATAATACTGGCACAAAATTCATATGCAAAACATTAAAGTGAATTTTTCTTCAAAGTTGAATGCATCTGCCACACTCATCAGTTTCCTTTTAAAAGCCTTAGTTGATTCAAACACCAAAAAATATTTTTGTTGAGCTTTTAAGCTTGCTAATAGTTTTTCAAAGTTATTTCTACATACTGATAGTGCTAAATATAAAAATTTCATAGAAAAATATTTTTATGTTCCAGTTATTTTAAAACTTTCATGTCCAGGGACATCTCAATAACAACTGAAGAAGGAAATAGTTGAAAATATCTTACTCTGAAAGACTGTGCATCTGACTTCTATCAGTCACTATTTAGCAGAAGGTAAACATACATATACATTTTTATTATTTAGCAGAGATTGTTTTACTCAAATAGCTATACACAAAAAACCTCCATATTTGCATTATTTTCTAGCTCTTGTTCATGTGAGCTAAGAGCTCTCCATTTGGAAACAGGTCTTTTCAAAATCCTGGAGCTTTCCTATGTAGTTCAGGACATAAGAGATCTGTTTTATTTAAAAAAAGTTTATCGGGGCTGGGGAGGTAGCTCAGTAGAATAAGCACTTGCCTGGCAAATGCAAGGACCTGAGTTCAATCCCCAGTTCGAAAAAAAAAAAAAAAAGTTTAAGCTATAGTTGTAACAGAGTGGGTATTGTAAAGCATCATGCACACAATCTATGTCTGCAAATGCTGACTGTTGCTGAGAAGAGAGACGAGCAGTTCTAATCCAAGGAAATGCTAGTGGTATGGTAGAATCAAGCTAATTCTGTGGAAATAGACCACAGAGCATAACCACCTGAATAAAGGTAAACAAATGTTTCCCAAAGGGGTAAGGCTCAAGCTGTTTTATGAAATATTAGTGGAGTTTCTCCTCTTTAAGAAGAGAGGCCATTATAGGCAGAGAAGCTGAGGTTCAGAGCTGTTAGCACAACACAGAAATGGAGGGCTAGGATTACATCAAAGAAGGGGGCTCTAGAGGTTGAAGGTAACTATCAACATGATAAAATTTATTTTTCTCAACACAATTAGATTTAGTGGTTGGATGTGATTTAAATTTAAACAATGATGCTTTATTTTAAGCTTGCTGTAATAAAATAGATACATTTTCTTTAGAAAGAATGTACTCAAAACAAAAGATTTTAAGCTTTGGAGTTTTAACCTTTAATTCTATTAGTAATTAGTTGGACATCTTGAGTAATTTAGTTAATATAGCAAAGTAAAGCCATCTGAACGTTATGTTATGTTATAAAAGATTTCTTTCTCATACGTTTTTCTGAGAATTTCCTAACTTTACCTTTGTTTAGGAATTCAGTTAATTGAGCTACTTGGGTATAGAGATTAACTTGAAATAAATTTTGGGAGGCTTTGATAATTATTTCTTCAAGACCTTGTTCTACTTCTTTGCCCTTTCCCCTCTTATTCTGGGACTCTTTCTGTGCATGTGTTTATATGTTTGGTGATTACACCACTGATCGCTTTAGTGTAATACATCAATGAATGTAAAAAATGTGGAATAGTTAAGGATAGCTGACCTTAGAATTTTCTTAGAAAATTATCATTTTTTTTAATTTTATGCAATACATTTATTCAAATTATGCCTTTTTACCCAAACTTTGAAAAGCATGGTTTGGTCACATTTTGAGACATCTATTACTTTGCTGTTTTCTCTTCCATATGCTCATTAGTATAAATACAATTCACAACAGACATACTATAAGAGAAGGGATGGTGACATTCTCTTTTGGGATTATGTGCATAGCCACATCTTGACGAGTGGACTCAATACAACAATAACTACCTAGAACTTACATCTTCCTTTAAAAAAAATGGGCTTAGAAAATAGCAACTGTTTGCTTGTGGAAAGGCATTAAATTACTTGGGTTAAACATTCTGTCCAGAAGGATAAAACCAAATTCTCCTTTTCCTCATCTGTAGTTAGTCTCAAGTTCTTGACAGAAATAGCTGAACTGCCCAGAGCTGCTTCAGTGCATCCCTATGTAATAAAGGAAATCGAAGTCCATGAGGCTCTAGATCCTCATTTCCCGTCATGTATATCTCTCTCCTATTTTTTAGAGAATGATAGACATAAAGCATCTTTTCTTGAGCTTCAACAGGGTCAGTTCTCATCTGACCCTGCTGTGAGGATGATGTGGTCTTCAAATTTCAGTCTCACTGTACTGTCTAATGTTGGAAACTTCGCACCTGGTGTCGACAGCTCTGTTCCCTCTCCTATATAGTAAAGAGGAAGTGTATGTGTAACAAAACCCTTTTTCATGTCTGGTGAAAGCAATTCTTTAGTGCCCTCCAGCCATCCTGCAAGAATCTTCAGAAAGCCACCCAACTTTCTTTTTGCAACAGCTGTTTCTACCTGTATGAGCAGCTGCCAGGGTATTCCACTCCGTAACTCCAAATCTTCGTTTGCAGTATCAAATACAAGCCCTGAAATGGTGTCCAAACGGAGAACTGCCCATGAGTTGCTCTCATAAGTGCTGATGGTCCCATGAGAAGAGTGGGCCAGCTCTGGAGGAGTGTCTGCCTGAGGGATGGCCTCTCTGCGAAAGTCTAACAAATCACCGGGCTTCAATGTGAGCTCATGCACTGGCACAGCAAGCTGGGTCTCAGATTCCACACTGCATTCATGAGCTAAGGCCACTGTGGGAGTGTAGAGCCACCAGTGCTTCTCTCCATCCGGCTGCAGGATGAAAACCTCGAGGTCATCATAATGCGGAGGCAGGCCCTGACACCCTGCAGGGGTTATGTACACACTTCAGCTAACCAAGGAGCCAAGGTAACACTAGCTTCTCCTGGGTTTTCCAAACCTCATCCTTAAATCTTTGAGGTTGGTGAAACTGAATTGTTTCCCTTTTCTGATTCAAATGCTTTCTTAGCTGAAGAAATTGCACTTGAACCTTCTTCTTCCTATTGACAAGCCGGCAGACATTCACATCTCTTCCATAGTACATATCCTGGCTGCACGGCCTCTTGAAATCTGCCAGCCTAAAGAGACTGGTAATATACGGCTAAGGCAGCGCCAGCCCTCTGGAAGAGAAGGGGTGCTGTATGATATGTGTTGGTGCCGAAAAAAATGGCGAGAAGATGCAATGAATGTAGCTTCAGAGGAGTCACTGAGATTTGTCTCTCTCAAAGTGAGCCCAGAGCCTCAAACAAAACGGCTAAGGAATATACGCCACTACTTTAATAGACACAGCATATTCCAGACACTGAGCTCACGCAAATGCTAACTGATAATACTTTAAGCAGGGGATGAGGCAACCATTGGTGTCACATAGCAATTAAACAAAGAACAGGGCACCCACGGGATGAGCCATCAGCCACAACCTTGAGCACCAGCTTTCGGGGACTCCCAAGCGACAGAAGGCAGCCCTCCCCGGGCTCTGTCCATATCTCACCACATGTAGACACCAACTGGCCCTCCCTCTGATCTCTGTGTTACTACAGAGGGGCTTCTTCTTCCAGAATGACTTGAATAAAGCCTCTATTTTGATTGGAGAGATTAAGCTTTCAAAGATCTACGGGGGCTATCAAAGTTTAAGGTGGAGGCCCTGCTAACTGCCCCCACCTTCACTTGCTTACTGGGAGCAGGCCTCTCTTTCTTCCCATTCTCAGTAGGCTTCGCTTTCTTTGGCATTGTTCTGTGTTCAAGACAAAGCAAGGAAAAACAAATGCAAACCACATCGCCCATCGCTCACCCCTTTATCATTTCTTTTTACTGGGAAATGTTGAATATTTTGGTTCTCGATATGTATAAAATATATGTAAATTAGTATGAATTCTAATTACCCCAAAGTGTCATAAAATACTGGAATTTATACCTCTTATCTAACTGTCTCTAAATGAAAAATAAATAGAGCTAGGAATACAGCTCAGAGTGAAGGCCGAAGCTTTAATTCCTATTACATTAATACATGCTTTGCTGTTTTATATGATGCTTTTGTATCCTGAGACTTTGCTGAAGTACTTCCGTAGTTACTTTGCATGTATGGACACTGGCCCTTTTCTGCTGCTCCTTGGATATGTGCACTGCCCGCTGGTTAATATTCTCATGGAAATGTTGAAAATCTCTAGAACTTAAACTCTCCCTTCCTTGACATTCTTTTAAGTTCTTCATATGGGCTCCTGTTGGTGCCACTACCTCACAATCTGCCATTGGTGCCTCTACCTTGTGGTGCTCTGAGGTCCTAGGGGCACCACTGCCTTTCTCCTGTGCATGCTCCAGTGACTTCTTCAGGGACTGAGGCCTGGCTCAGTGACAAATCTTGTGAATGTTGCTTCCTCGAGAGATGCCCAGAGAGGCCAGATAGGAGCGATTAGGTTTGTTTCTGGAGGGTTGCCTTGGGATGCTTCTGGCCCTTTCATGGTGCTGCAAGAAAGCCACCTCTCCATAACTACTCGGATTGTAAGACTGCTGCTTTTGTGAGCTGCTGCAGAGCTGGCAATAAAGAATTGGGAGTAGTGCAGCAATTTAAACGTCAACAAATCTTGTTCTTCCTGGAGTTCAGGCATTTGTCTTGATGAAGGATGTTTGGCATTGTTCCGAGCCTTGGATGTTATCTGCCTTTTAATTAAAGCTGCCTTTGAATATTTTTTTAAAAACTGCTATCATTATACTTATACAAAATATGAGTTTTATTATTTTTTATTAATAAGAAAGTAGTAGCGATGAGACAGTTTCACAACAGTTAGTAGGACAGATACAATAATTAATATATTGCATATTGTCTTCATAGTAGTTGTTCAGTGTACAAGTTGCAGACATGATATTTTGTCTAAATAGTATTAGTACACATCTTTCTTCTCACTAAACAAAGAGAAAGTAACTGTATATATAGTCCAATAGTTCATAATAGTAGTGTGTTATCAGTACAACTGGCAATACCAGAGACTGTTGACTTGAGCCTTTTACAGCTCAGCATATTAACATGACTTTACTTTTTATACCTGGTGTTTCAGCTTCTATGCTGGATGGTTAAGAGCAAGATAAAGCAGATCTATATAACAAAAAACATAACTTTTGTATCTGACAAGGGCAGTCAAATCCCCTCAGGATTTACCCTGAAACTACATATAGCAGTTTTTAGATTTTTTGTCAGTGTCAACCATCTGGATGAATCATGGCCAATACTTGACCAATTTGCTCTCTGTGGAAGCCTGAGAGAATGTTTTCTCTCTAGGTGACTCTCCTTAGGCCACTATACATCACTGATCACTTTCCTCTGTGGCCCCATAATTTGGGACACCACTGAGTTATAGACTGCTATGGTACAGTTTCTCCTATGTCCTGATTGCTCAGTGATCCTGAAGGACGAGAGCCAAAATATTGGCTATCCTTGTGGCCCTTCTTTTTCTCTAGTATTTTGATCTGCAAACTTAAGTTGTTAACCCTCCAGAAGAGAAGCTTAATGATATTATTCCCTATAACATAGTCGCTTGAGCTTAACATCACTATCTTTCTGAACATCAAATGCCTTAAACATAACATATAATAGGTATTTTCAGTCAATTGTTGATATTTTAAACTTGAAATCCCTATAGAATGTAGAAAAAATAATTACACATTTTTTACACAGAAACTTAGGAATTTAGCTATTTACAAAAGTGTAGTGGTATACTCCTTGGACATTTCTTGCTATACTCTCAAGTAAACGTTTTTTGCTTTTTTTTAAGGTAATAAAGGGGAATAAGAGACAAGAAAAAGATCTGAGTTTTGGACTGTATTACTCTTATATCATGGATATGCTTTTCTTTGTAGCAAAGATTTTTGAGAGCTTATCTGCATATGCCAAGCCTAATGGCCTGGGAGTTGTGAAACAAAGCATAGCTTGTCCTTATTTTCATATGTTTGCTAGATCAATTCAAATTGCCTTCTACTATCACAGCCCATATTAAATTCATATATTCCTTTTGATCTTGCAGGAGAAAGAACTAAAGGCCAAAGAAAAGAAATATCACAGCCTTTGAGATGTATCTTGGTGTTTCTAGACTTGTCCTCTTTCAAAGTTTCACGCCACTCATTGGGCCAACGAAGCTGGAGATTATTTATTTCATGTCTATTTAATGTTAGAACATTATCTGATCTAATACTTATCCCTGATGTCTAGCTGACTGTCTACACGTAGAAACAACAAAGAAAAATGCATTGAATGGCTACTACCTTTCTCTCATTGCTGGGACAAAAATCTGACAGCTAAAACGATGGAAGAAAAGGTTTATTTAGCTCACAGTTAGTGAACATTTCAGTTCATGATCAGCTGGCTCCAAGGCAGAAAGTTGCATGGCAGAGGACAGCAGTTCTTGGAGGTGGAAAATAGCAAAGTACAAAAGGGGAGGAGCAGCTAGCAAGCCTCTCTCCCCTCATTATGTTTGTATGTAGATTACTCACCCCCCAATGTAACCCTCACACCCCAAGTCCCTGCACTGGATCATGATTTTATCACAAACTTTATAAGCTACCCCAATGACTGCGTGGGTCTTTAGGGGACAATTAGACACAAACCATAACAAATGTGAAGTGTCTTTATGTTCAGAGAAAAAAGAAGAGGAATGAGACAAGCTGTGCAACTGATAGCATGACTCCTAGCAATGTATTAGAAGCATATTGAGACATGCTGTCTCCATGTAATAAATGTTGAAGCGTATCTCATAACGTTAGCAGAGACCAACATATTTCCTTTGGTATTCCTCAAGTGGCAGCAGGTGCAGCACCCCTGAAGGAATGCCGCACTGTCTGCTTCTGAGCACAGCTTGACTGAAAAGTCAATGTTAGATTATAAATCAATTAGAAAATTCTCCTTTCTCACAAGTGAGGAAACCACCGGACACCATCAAAATAGTCATGCTTCATTTTCTGTCACATAGACCGGAAATGCATTCTGCCAGGCCATTTCCCTAAACACGTTAAATGACTCATCTAAGTCTTGTCTCACTTTATTGAGCTCAGTGAAAAGCCTCACATTCTTTTTCATTTACCTGTGACTTTGAGAGGACTGGGAAATACACTTTTAGAATGCCAGGTTTAATGACATGCCATATTAGTTATTATATAATTATTAGTTTTGTAGCTGCTTCTCAATTGGTTTGGACTGAGTGTACTGGATAATAGCATATTGCACTGTCGTTACCAAATTATTTTCTTCTACCTTTGATAGATCATGAACACATAAATTCATCTTTCCTCTTTTGCACTTTGTCTTTGAAATGTAGCATATCTATATAACTGCTAGCTTAAAAGAGCCATTTGCCTCCTGGGACTCTTGTATCTCTCTTCCATAAATGTAATGCTAAATGATGAATGCACTTGTGACATTCCTGGAGGAAGCATATATTTGCTTCATGCTTCTCACAGAGGAGGAATCCAAGTGCAGCCTTGATTTAGATAACATTTTCTTTTGTTTCAGTTTGGACCGTCAGCTAAGATGAAGATGTTTTGCTTGCTAAAAATCAGTTATGCATCGAAGCAACACAATTTCCAATATGTTGAGTCGCTTTGTTTTCATCCTATTATGTTTAAATTCTGATCCTGTACAAGGGATGAGAGAGGAGTGCAGGAAATGTGTAGAAGACGATTTTTTAACCTGACAGGTTTACAGCAGAATTAGCTGTATGATTGGAAAGAAATGCATTTGAAGAAGGAAAAATTATAGTATCTAATGATAGAAGTAAAATGTCATAATTTATAAACCATATCTGGTTATGTAATTGTTCTTTCAATGGTTCATTAGTAAAATTTTGGGATTTATTCAGTGATAACTAAAGACCATTTTTGTCTTATTTTCTGTGGTCTTTTTATTTTTATTTAGCACCTTGGTTTAAAGATTTCTATTTAACATGTAAATTATTGCAGCCCATTTGAATTCTCATTGTATTAACTGGACACCAAATCCAAAAGGATTATAGTTTTACCTTTTAGTTGTAAGTGGGTGGTAGTTATCTGAATAACTACTAGAACTCAAAGCTAATAATGAGGGAAAACCTGTTAGGCAAAAGCAAAACATCGAACTCTATAAAATTTTATGAATAAAAATTAATGAATATAGCACTGAAAGTGGCCCAGCTCTCATGGAAATGTTATGGAATTTCCTCCAAATAGCAAACATAGAACTATAATATGATGTAATAGCCTCGCTTTAGGATATGCCCCCCAAAATCTGGAAATCAGATCTTAATGTACTGGCACCATTCATTTTAGTATTACAGTAGGTGAATAAGAAAACACCCCTGAAGTCCCTTATCAGATAAATGGATAAAAAGAAATGTGATGTATACATGTAGCTTACTATTTCTCAAGCTTAAAAAAAGGAGAAGTCCTGCATTTGGGACAGCCTGGATGAAGTTGGAGGACATAATGTTGAGCGAAATCAGAGAGTGACATGAACCTAAATACTGTACATTTCCAGTTACCTATGTCTTTAAAATAGTCAAACACACTGAAACAGAATAGAGTGAGTTTCCAGGGGCTAGAAGGGAATGTGGAGTTATTACTTAATAAGTACAGAGGGCTAGCCAAACAGCTCAGTGGATTAAAGCACCTGCAAGCAGGCACAGGGGCCAGAGGTTCATTCCCTGGGCCTGCTGTGCTGGCCCCACCCCTGGGGCACACTGAGATGGCAATTGAGACCGGACGTGGTGATGCACACCTGTAATCCCAGCTCCTGGGAGGCTGTGAACAGGTGGATCACTATGAGTCCGAGCTAGTAGTAAGACCCTGAACACCCTATAGACTGTTCCTTAAAAAAAATTAAGAAGCATAGAGTTTCAGTTATATAAGATGATTGAGTTCTAGAGATCTCTACAAAACACAGACTAGAGTGAATAGGACATATATACACTTAATTCATGAACAGAAGATATAGTAAATGTTTCCAGTAATCACACATACGTGTATACACGCACACACACACACACACACACACACACACACACATACACACACACAAAATACATGCACAAAAGGCACAAAGAAACATTTGGAAGTGGTAGTTCTGTCTATTCTTCTGAATGTAGTGATGCCATCATGGATGAATGGCTATGTACAAATTCTTCAGTTAGCGTACATTAAACATCTACATTTTAAAATATAATTTAACTTTAATAAAGTTGATAAAATTAGACAATTTTAAGAAAAAATATGAAGAGGTCAAAAACATAGCATTTAATAGTTGTTTACATGTGGTGTGAAAAGATGTGAAGGACAGGGTGGAAGCGGCCTCTGGGAGGAGCGAGGAGGACACATCAGGCGAAAGTGCCTCGGCTTCACGGCATTACCGTGTTCTGATTCTCAAGCTCGTTTGTGAATAGATGCTGTTGAATTTTACTTTGTTATTAATATCAGACAATTGCAGTATGTGTTGGAAATATTTCACAGTGAATCAAAAAAATGGTACATCCACTGATATCAAAGGAACTTATTATAATCATCTGTAGACCAACTTAATAATATCTAATAAAATTGAAGTCCAATTTAATAATATCTAATAAACTTGAAGATTCTATTAAGAAGCACTTAAATATATGTGCTTAGGGCAGTAGTTATTTATTAGGTCCAATCTTGTCACCAAGGAATATTTGCCCATCTCTAAAGACATTTTTCTTTGTCACGGAGTGGGAGCTGCTATTGGTGTCTAACGAGGCATTAGATATTTTAGATGGGTAAGTCTTTGGTTTTGTAGAAGAGTTGAGTACTATTTGTTTTTTCAGGGGGTAAAGATTTTTTTAGCATTTTTTTACAGAAATAAAAATAGTAGAAAACCCATTAGAAACAGTACAGTCTTTCATTAAACAAAATGATAGGCATTCAACAATAGTTGTCATATTGCATATTGTTGCTTCAAGTTAGTTGTTCACACTATTGGATGAAAGCATGTATAATTGATCAAAAATTTAAAAGAAGAAAAAATTAAGCATTATCTGTTTCTTTCAATAGACTAATAGAAATCAGTAATACAGTTATCCAAACTATAATGTTTATACACACACACACACACACACACACACATATATATATGCTTTTTCCTGACCTGCATGTGTAAACGTGAAAATTTTATATGTAAATAGATGCACTAGAGACCATACTCATAAGTGAAATAAATGAGACTTGCATGTATGAACATCATACTGTCTGCCTACTATACCAACCTGAAAGAGTCAATAAAATCTTCAGGGTATAATAATAGGTGTTGGGAAAGGAAAAGAAATTGTTCAAAGGGAACAAACAGCTGGCATGAAGGAAAGGAGAAAAGAAGAGAAAAGACAGATACTTTTATTATTATTATTTTTTTACCATATGTTGTTTAACAGAACCTGTGACCTATGGTACAAGTGAGAGATCTTTTTCCTGTCCTGAAACCAAAGAATTACCCATCTAAAATGTGTATAAGATGAGAAACCCTGTTGTGGAGAAGCTAGAATTCCTGTGTAGGAGAAGGCATAAACAATGTTGGCAGTAATTGTTTTTATAGTAATGAATATATTAAAATAATCTAAATGCCTTCTTATTTTAATACACTAAGATATTTTGACATTTTTAATCAGTAGAACAGCACCACATAAAATGTTTAAGCTAGAGCTAATGCATCAGTATCGATACCTCTTACTTTTTTAAAATAAAAATGCATAGAAGAATATGGATGCTCCAACTTCTGTACAGTTTAAAACAGGCAGCACAAATGCAATCATCATATAAAATATTTATGAGGATATAAATAGTACATTAAATTAATGTCAAAGGGTGGGGAAGGAAGTAAAGGAATAGGAATAAAGAACAGAGGGAAAGAAGATTAATGAATATTGCACAGTTAACCAAATCTACCAAAAGCTATAATTCTTGTGATGCAGAGATAGCTCAGTGGTCTAAGTACTTTCCTGACAAGCACAAGGACACATGTTCAATCCCCAGTACCACATGCCATGCTGGTCCTGGGTGCTGAGCTGTCCACTGAGACCAGGTATGGTGGAGAACATCTGTAATCTGACCATTGGGGAGGCTGAGACAGGAGGATCTCTGCGAGTCTGCACTGCAGAATGAGACCCTGTATTCAACACATACATACATACATACATACATACATACATACATGCATGCATACATATATAAATAAATGATGGAAAAAGAACTATAATGTAGGCAAACTTATGAAGATGATGGACATACTATAAATGATGCTTGTGGTGGGAGCTTACTCTCTGGAAGAAGTTTCCGGAGTTATCTTTCCAAAGTGTCACAACCTTAGTAACATGTATTATTGATGTTTTCTATGAAGGAATTTTCTTCACTTTTAGAATAGTCAATATTTGCATCATCACTTTCTTTTAACTGTTTGGAAATCTAAAAGTCTTCTTACAAATAATATCTCCTAAATGTTATTCAATTTTTTTTAGACAAAAACTAGCAAATATTCCTGAAGTGTAACCCTGAGTGTTCACTGTTCATAAAGACTTCATTTCTACAGCGTGAATCCTTTTCTAAAGGAAACCATTTCTAGCTAGAGATATAGCTCTGTTGTATAAGCGCCTGCCTGACAATCACAAGGCTCTAAGTTTGGTTCTCAGTACAAGAGAAAGTGAGCAAGCAAGAAAACCATTTCTATCATTTGTTCAACATCTACTTAACTCACCTTTTTTGCACCATTTAAGTCATTATATTGTTATTTAGACTTTGATTGAATAGATAACTTTTCAGAAAGAGAATGTATAGGAATCAATTCATGTCAATTTGTATCTTTTTGTTTTCAAGTTAGTAAAAGATATATCTGAAGATTATAAATCTTTCCATCGTTCTGAACTAGTCATTCCAATTCAATTTGAAAGAAAAGGCCATACGATTATACTGAGAATTTTATTAGATGAATTTTACTGTGTAATGACACAACAAAATATTTTCAGTTCTTGGTGCTAAAATGAAACAGTATATTTCCACATTTATACTAAAATTATTGGTAATCCTTTCCCCCCAAATCATTTATCTGGTTTCCAAGTGCATCTTGGTCATATTCATATGCATATCAGGCATCATGTAAGAAAAGGAAGTTCTCTGTGCTCCTTGCCATGCTGTTGTGCTCCTTGTCCCCTAAGCACACCGCGTTCCCACCAGGTCCCTGCTGCATTGTGTGGGAGACAGGAAGGGCTGCCAAGTGGACAGTGCTGGCCATTTCAAGCTCTGCCTACCTCAAGCCTTTTACTCAAGGCTTTGCCCTTTGGAGAAGAATGCTCCAAAATTCAACTAAAGGATTTTCAACAGTTTTTTTTTTTGTCCTATTTGCCTTCCATTATGTTATTAACTGTAGAAATTTAAAGCTAAGAAGAAATACGTGTGGTTAGTACAAGACTTGATAATATTTTTAAGTATGTTTTCTTTGTGTCTCTTCTTTGTCTCTCTGTCTCTGTCTCTGTTTCTCTGTTTATCTTTATCTCTCCCTCTCTCTATATATATTTATATTTATGTATGTTATGTATTTAAATAGAAAAGTACTGAGGAAATATAGACAATGCATACAGAGAAACAAACAGGAACAAGTTAACTCTGTAGTTTATGTGCCAAGATCAACAATCTGACAAAAACTATGCCAACATATAGGATGATATTTAACGTAACATTAAAATTCCCAGAAGATAAAACAAAAAGCTGAACAACATATTTCAGAATGTTATTAAATAATCCCCAAAGCTCAAATACCACGTAAGAGACACTTCAAAGATAGGTTAGAAAATTAGCAAAGATGTGTCACTTGAAGCTCACTGAGTGAGTTTCCAGCTTGTGAGAGATGAGCGCCTGCCACGTTCAAAACAGACACTTTTCACCTAAACTCAATGATGTGAAATTTGAATACACTGGCTCTGAGAAAAAGACCTTAAAAATTTCCATAGAAGCGAGATAAAACAAATTCAATAAGAAATAAGAGAATCAGATTTATTAATAACCGCACAGGATGTTCCAAGACAACAAGGAAATGGCCCCATAGTTCTGGGGAGAATGATTTTCTATTAAGAATACTTTCAAGTGCAAGTGTAGAGCAAAGACATTTTCAGATTTATAATATTTTGAAAATATTATCTTTTTAAAAATAATAGATGCAATTTTTTTACTAAAATATTTAAGAAAATGAAATTCAGCAACTCGAGATTTAGGGGAGGGACAAAAAATTTTACAAGATGCTGGCAAAGAAAAATTCTAGTAAAATAGTTGTTCCCTATTGCATCATGCTTGGAATTATTTAGTTCAGTCTGAAGAAGGAGAACTGTGGATTCTGGAATTTTAAAAAATGTGGTTCATGTCATATCTTTCCATAAATTCATAAACAGTTCACACTCTTGTCAAAAATCTGGAAAACAAATAATATTAAAATATAGAAGGTTAAGCAAGTGGCAAGAAATATTTCTTTTTGAAAAGGAGAATCTCCACTATCACAGAATAACAATGAAATGACCTAATTATGATGGGGCTTTTTCAAGCCCAAGATATCCTGTGGTTGTTTTCATTTGCTATAGCAGATAGTATTATGGCTTCAAAAGACATAGCTAACAATGAACTAACAACTCTCTATCTTATAATTCATTTAATATTCCTGATACACTTCTCAAGTTCATGAAAAGTTTAAAAAATAACTATTGAGCTGGCCAAATAGCTCAGTAGATTAAAGCACCTGCAAACAGGCACAGGAGTCAGGGGTTCAATCCCCAGGTCTGCTGTGCTGGCCCTGCTCCCGGGGCGCACTGAGATGGCAATGGAGTCTGCGCATGGTGGAATGAGCCTGTGATACCAGCTCTCTGGAGGCTGTAAACAGGCAGATCATTGAGTCTGATCTCTACTAGTGAGACTCTAAATACCCTGCAGACCCTTCCCCCCAAAAAACCCAAAACCAAAGCAAAACAAAAAAAAAACCCTTTATTTTGAATCAGCCATCTTTTTTTTTTTTTTTAACATAAATTTGCCCTTCGTTCATTGAGTTGAAAACCCATCTACCCCTAACTTTCCACCCTCCCTTAATGTTTACAGCATGTTATTGTTTCAACTGCATTGCTTTTATATTTTTATAGCTTTTATTCCTTCCACAAATTTTGCATATGAACATAGATGAAATTTGCTGAAGTCTTCCTTGCAGGTTCGTCTTTCATAAAATTCCTAAATATTTGATTTCTCATGATGCCATCGTTGATTTCTTCATGTGGTATTCTTTTCCATTTACATGCCAGAGAATTGGAGCTTATCTCTATATCTTCTAATCTTCAAATTTATAATGCTCCCCTTGGATATTTCAAAGAGATTCTATATATATATATATATATATATATATATATATATATATATATATATATGATCAATGTGAATCTCACTATTTTATGTACAAAAATGCCATGTCCATCTGAAATTCTTTATTGTTGAAAATAACACCACATCCTTCCAAGTGTACAGGAGAAAATTTTGTGTATATTCTCTTAAATATTCACTATTCCTACTAACTCTTGTTTGGATTGTTAATTGAACATTTCTTAAATCAATCCCACAATTTAAAACTGCAATATCTCCTTCTAGATTAATACAATACTCTTTGTAATTAATCTGATTTATAATCAGTCTTCTTTGTAAATAAGCTTCCTTGAGCCTGGCCCAATTAATTTCCATCCATTCTTTATTCGAGGTTCAGGATTGTACTAATATGAAGAGGTAACTGTTTAAAGTACTTCCATTATTATTTCTCAGGGTCTTTGTGCGTGTGTGTGTGTGTGTGTATGTGTGTGTGTGTGATACCAGGGAATGAACTCAGGACCCTGTGCTTGCCAGCCAAGCACTTACTCTACTGAGCCATCTCCCCAGCCACCCTATTTCTCAGTGCCTGTAGGGTGCATGAAATCTAGTCAATGCATGAGGCCTTTCATGACTTTTTTGTACGTGTGTTATCCCGAATCCTATCATTGCCAATTTTCAGTGCTTCAAGAGTACAAAACTTCCCACTTGGTTTCTCTGTCACAAAGTTTCACCCATTGCTTTCTGCCTGCATTTTTTTTTTTTATGATACTAATCCATGAAGCTGTTAATTATCCTTAACAACTATCACAGAAAGCCTTTTTCTAATCTCTCTGTCTGTGTTAAGATCTTATCTTCATCAGAGGAGGCTGTTAGAGCAGAATGCCACAGAATAGGTATCTTGAAACACAGAAATTTATTTTTACAGTTACGGAGCTAAGCAGTGGGAGGCCACAGAGCTGGCATGGCCTTCGTCTGCTGAGAGCCTGCTTCTTGGTTTGCAGATAGGCATCCCATGTATTCTCATGGGGTGAAGCAAGAGAAAGGTAAAGGAGGAAAGCACTCTGCATTTCTTCTTGTAAGGGGACTAATCTCAGGAGGCATCCGTTCTTATCAGCTTATTATGTCCTAAAAGCTTGTATCAATGTGCCAGTTTCGTCAGTGTGTCAGTTTGGTGGAGACACAAACATTCAGTTCACAAAAGATCTCACATTCTGTTTTATTCCTAGATCCTAGCAAAATGCTCGATCTTTGGAAGCAATAAAATCAAATCTGGTCAATTTTTTTTTCACCAGACCCATGCATATACTTTATTTATTAGTTTGATAACTCAGAAGTAGTTCTATTTTACCAGCTAATATTGGGAATAGTAAATTTAAAATATAAGAAAGCTTTGTTCATCAGCAGAATGGCTAGAATGCCTTACAGTAGGCTTTGGTTTTGTAAGTTACGTCTCCAATTCAGAAATTGCCGTATGTGTTTCCCTCAAAAGAAGGCTAAAGAAGCACATCACAGCAGACACCTTTTAACATATCTTGGGTGGGACTTCAATTCAACTATGTCATTCTGTATGCTTCCATCATAAAAACGCTAAAATTAGTGTCCATGAAAGCCATCGTTAGTCACAAAAACTAAACATCTTATGGAATGAGACTTAAAACAGTTACAAAAAAAAGAAAAAAAAAAAAAAAGAACAGAGATCAGGATAGAATTATATGGTATGTGCTAATTATAATTCATTCTTGTTTGCTTCTGTTAAAAGTCATGAATAGAAACCTTGAGAGAAAACTGCATTCCATTAAAATCTTTTCCTCCACTTCTTACACTCACCCTCTTCTCAGTTTGGGGACCTGTGTTGTGTACCCAGGCAAGTTTAAATTAAACACATCAATCATCCTTGGGCTCAAGAATTACCTAATGCTGTGATGAACGACTCCTGTGACTTAGCCTCTTAGGGTTTGCTCTTCTGAGATTTGTGGCCTGTGTGCACTCCCATCTTGGGCTGAAGGACTCTGATATGAAGGTAGACCAGGCAGTTGCCTGTGCTCTGTGTAGCATATCTCCAGAGTGGCCAGCCGTAGTGCTGGACATCTACAGCGTCAGGATTATCTCTTCATAGAGATGGTAACAAAAGTCACTATCTGACTGAAATGCATTTTCTTTCAACTATAATAAGATAAACATCAATAATGACCTGAGAATCAATCTGAGCGCTAAGATCTTTATCAAAAAGCAGAGGTCTCGAGAATTAAAGCCAGGAAGTAGAGCATGCACTGTGATGGTGTGTTGGATACAGCTATCTAAGCAGAAGCTCATAGATATTTGTTTTGTTTTAATTTCATTTTCTTTTTTAAAGAACTTAAGGGTAAGTGTACACATAAAATAAAAAGTTGAGTTCAAATGGACAGGGGCCTCAAACCTAAAACAAAACATTTATTTTTCACTCCCTGAAAAATAACACGGTCTTATTTAATTCTGAAAATCACAGCAAAAGCATCAGGGAACTATAATTCTTCCAGTTAAGATAAAATAAATTATCTGTCAATATTTATATTTTTACTGAGACAAACTGGAGCTGAATAAAAACAGGATGTTGCTTGTGGAATCATTACTTGTAAAAGGATTTAAAGTGATTTTTAGAATTAGGGTAGATGTGGTAATTATATGTCTTCTGAAATCTGACTGGCTCTGCTTGCACAGGCAGCTACACAAAGGAGGAAATGAACTCACTTAAATGAATAGTTTGGAATTCATACCCCAAACTTGACAAAAGCCTGAAGCATCTAAACATGTCTTTTTATTTATTTGGTTTTAGTAATGGGGAATTGCTATATAATTTTTCTTTATCACTGTCAGTCAGCTTTTCTTGGAACAACAACAAAAAAGATGTGCTAAAATGCCACCTAGGAAAAACGGTGGGCTGCTTCAACACAGTTTACAAGAGAGAATGCACAGGCAAGAAGCTAAGGAGGTGCCTGTAGGTTTTTGAATACAGTTATTTCACAAACACTTGGAATATTTCCCAGTTTGGTTAATGAGGTAGCCATTTGCCTGAGTGAATGGTCTTTGAAAAACCTTCTGTGGAGTGAAAGATATTTCCTTGTTGCTGCCAGGTGATTTCTATGTCCAAGGATGTTTGGAGACAACAAATTTGGTCTGCATGGCTGGAAGGAGATAATTTCTTTACTCCTCTAAATTGATTTTCTTTTCTTTGCTCATCAATGTTTATAAAACATGGATGAAACAAAGGACCAAGGACTGGTCTCCTCAAGCATCCTTTTCCCAGTGTGCTGCAAACATGTCCTCATCAGCTTTGCCATAAAATGTGGGCTTGTGTCCATCATTCTCTTCACCAAACATACTGGCTACCAAGCTTCAGAGCCAGTATCTTCTACCTGGCCTAGTTTAAAATCTTTCTGGTTGTAGACTATAATCCTGCCTGACTCCAGTAATTTCTCAAAACTGTCGTTAAGTCATAAGTTTGCCCTCTGTTTCCACCTTACCACCTGCTATCTTCATACTACACGGTGCTTTCCAAATGCACTACAAATTTGAGCCATGTCTGTATTTTAAATCTCTTTATCTAAGTTCCCATGGTCCTTCCATTCTCCTCCTTATTTTAATTATCTCAGGCAAATCTCCAGTTTTCCTCCTGGATCATTGCTTCTTAAACTTGCCAAGTCCTCTCCGTCTGATCATTTGAACAGTAGTTCCCGTAGCCTCAAGAATATTTTATCAATCCAATTACAATTATCGTAGTCATTTCCTGAAATAAAACATTTCAGCTTTTAAAATCAGGTATCAATAATTGTGGCCATGTGCACATAAATACTATTCTAATTAAATTTACACATATCAGGTATAAATTTCTCGGTGCATGAACTGATTTATTCATCTAACACAGCCCTAATTTTCCTTAGCTCAGTTTAATCATTAGTATTGCTTTTTCCATACTCTCTCTCAGCGGTAACTCCAAGGTCCTAAACCCTAGAATGCTGATATCCCCAAGAATGAGCACTAGTAGAAAGATCTACTGTTTGATGTAAACTAGGATACTTAAAGAACAAGTATTTGAATTATAAAAAGAAACAAACAAAAGGCAAGAGCAAAAAACCTCAAAAGTATAAAATGGTGTAGTCCATGCAGTAGAGTTTAAAAGTCTTCAAAATGTTAGGTGATTACCCTGAAACATAGAAATTACATTTTTAGGTATATTCTTTAGAGAAATAACCATGCATGGTTACCCAAACTTTGCACATAAATGTGTATGGCAGCACTGTCAATATTAGCCAGAAACATGAATGGTAACCAAATGTTCATCAGGCAGTGAACAAGTCCACAAAATGTGATGGTCCTACAATATAATATTATGCAGTTACAAAAGAAATGAGTGGCTGGCATATACTAAGTGCATATTAAAAGTGAAAGACTTATGCTGAGGGATAGCAGTAGACAAACGCCTATAGAGTGTTTGGTACAATTCATGCAAAGTGTCCAGAACAGGCAGATTTGTAGAGACAGATTTCCTAAGGCTGGAGGATGTGTTTTCTGATGGACAATGGGAGTGGCTGCTAGTGGGTTGGGAAAAAGTGCTACAGATAGTTTGTTTTTACAACTCTGTCGATGCATGTGAAGCATATTTACCTGAGATGGGTGAATTTGTTGGCATATAAAATGTGATTTTAAGTGACTAAAAATGAAAGAGAGAAGCTGAAGATGTACTGAGTTTAAAAACTATGCTTTCAAATGACAGGGAAATGGCATCAAAACCTGGGGGGGGGAATCCTATATGGAATTATTTTTAATGTGAAATCAATATAACATAAATTAGTCATCCAGTAGTGCATTCTTATGGCATCTAGAACATTCATAGTGTACTGACCACCACAAATTTCTATTTATTTATTTATTTATTTATTTGTTTGTTTGTTTGTTTGCTTGTTTGGCACAGGGTCTCTCTACACAGCTTGGACTTGCAGTGATTCTCCTGTCTCAGCCTCCCCAGCCCTGGGATTACAGTTGTACACTCCAAGGTCCAGTTTTGGTGGCCAGATTGGTTTCCAGGGCCAGCATGGCATAGGGTACCAGGGATTGAACCCAGGTCTTTGCACTTGCCAGGCAGGGGCTTAGACCATTCAGCTCTCTTTCCAGTTCCACGAGTATCTATTTTAAAAACAGTTGTATCATCACATCCTGCATACTTTATGCAGTTATATCCCATTTCTCTCTCTCTCTTTTTAAGGACTAGAAATCATTTATCTGCTGTGAGTCCACGGTATAGTATGGTAAAAAATAGTCCTTAGTATACTATTTTTGAGGTTATTTATGAAGTTGCCAGTACTATATTCATGTTTTTCAATACTTTGTCTATTGTGAATAATATGGCTAAAACCATTCACATGGCAGTCAAAATGGTTTAAGTTTGAACATCTGTGTATAAAAATTTCAAAATTCTCCATATCTTTACATTCATTTGATAAATTACATGTATCCTAACGTGAATATAATACTATTTCATTTTGATTATGAATTTTATTTTCTTTATTATCAATAATGTAAAGCAACTGTTCATACTTTACATATTGGACATTTCTTTTGAGAAATACATGTAGCATTTCATGATTTAAAGTGAGGCATTTATCTTCTTTGGTGAGTGTTAAAAATTTCATATTCTGATTCCTAGACTCTTACCTAATATCTTATTTGCATACATTTCTCTTTTTTAGAGAAAAAGTGTATTTCACCCATTTTAATGAGAATAAGAGCTGTAAAAACTGCATTTGTCATTTAATTATTTTCTAGATACAGGCATGAATTTAAATGTATGTGACCATATCTACCTATTCAGAACCTCGTGTGTTGGATGAGTCCTTCCTTATGGCTTATAGATATTTGTAACCCACTCCCCAAGCCTCACGAACTCATGGGTGGGGCTTTTCTAGGCCTGCTGGATTTAGGATGTGAGATACTGGGTTTAAAAGTGTGTGTGGTATTGAATTAGCTCAGCGATTTAAATGAGCATGATTCTGAATGTCACTGAATGAATCTATTAAAGACAGAAGTCCTCCCTTGGGTGGGGTGGCACTACACAAAAAGGCTTGTAGCATGGAAGGGATAAAAGACAAAGCAATCCTTCTTGCTTGTTGTCTACAACCTGCTTTGTCATAAACCATTCCTCTTTTGTGACTCTGCTCTGCCATGCCATCCTTCCTAGGAGCCAGCCAACTACAGACTAAAACTTCTACAAATTGTGAAGCAAAATAAACCTTTCCTCATTTAACTTGTCAGGTATCAGGTATTTTGTCTCAGCCTGAGAAAAGTAACCAAGGAAGAGTTTTGGTACCAGAGGTACCAGAAAAGTGGAGCCCTTACTGTGGTGGTACATAATCATGTGGCTCAGGAACACTTTGACCTTTCTTGAGAGAAGAGTTTTGAAAGGTTTTGACATATTGGCCAAAGAGCTGTCCTGGAATGCTTCAAACTGTATTTGATGAGAAAGACTGGTGTTATGATTTGTGTCTAGTTGTCCCCCCAAAGCCTCATGCAATCATGGGGCGGGGACTCCCAGAGTTTGAGACTGACTCCTGATCCATTGGGATTATGTGTTTTAATACTGATGAGATTATGGGTCTGAGTGCTGCTGGGATTTTGTGTGTGGCCTGAGTCAGAGAGCCTGAATATAACATAAGAGAAATAGAGAGTGATGCTGGTTGGTTGGTTGTTTCTGTTGACAATTGTTATTGTCACACCGATATGAACTGGATGCTCTCTGCCCTGTTGCACTCAGCCTTGGAGCCCGCTGAGTATGGACTGAAACCTACAGTAACTGTGAGCTGAATAAACCTTTTGTTCCTTTATTTTTGGTGTCAGGAATTTGTTCTGGTAATGAGAGAAGAGTAACTGAAACACTGGCCTACTAAGCTGACAAAAACGATGCTAGGAGACCCAAGCTCAGGAGGTTTCTGCTGGATAAATGGCCTGCACTGGTTGTTGGACTCCATACCATGTGCACTATGTTTTGGAGGAAAATTTGTCTAAATTTTATCCTGTCACTAGATTTTGCAGGAGACTGAGGCTAAATGTGGTGCATGAATTAACTTGTCTGAAAACATTTCAAGACAATCTATTGTTGAGGCAATGGGATGCCTATTCAGAGGTTTTTAATCAGCTGTATTTTCACAATCAAGAGCAGAGGGTTCAGCAGAATTACTAAAAAGTTTTGAGTTTGACCAGAAACAAAATAGCTTTAAAGTGGCAGATTGTGAAGATAGATAAGATTTAGTTGCTGAAAAGATTTTCAAAAAATCCAACTATTTTCTATGAGGATAATAGAAAAGATGAACTGAAGGTATCACAAGAAACTGAAGGACATTAAAAAGAGGAAAAAAAGAAGAGGAGAGAGAGAGAGAGAGAGAGAGAGAGAGAGAGAGAGAGAGAGAGAGAGAGAGAGAGAGAGAGAGAGAAGCAGTAACTACTCCTCTTTTTCATGTGTCCCTTCACAGGCAGTGCTTAAAAGCAAAGGGAGGGTAGAGACCTCAGAAGGCTCCAGAAGCCAGGAATGTGGATCACTTGAGAAAAGTTGCAAAATTTGAGCTAAAAGAGACCATGAGACTTATAACCACTAGCCACACCAGGGGTAGAGGCAGCCAAGTCTTTTGGAATTCTTGTATTGCCATGGACCATCTAAGATGCTTGAAGTGAAGCAGTAGGATTAAATGTTTACAATTCTGGAATTTTGGACACGTTTTTGGTACTATTCCTTTCTATTAACTTTTTTAAACATTGTTCTTTATGGAATACAAATGTCTACCTTGTGCTGTATACATGGGAAGTGTTTAACTTTCTTTTCTGTTTTTATCAGGGATTTCAACTAAAAGTTTGCCTTAAATACCAGAAGAAATATTGGACTTGGGTTTTTCAGCAATGCTATATCTGTTAGGACTTTGGCAACTCTCAGAGATGGACTCAATGCTTTCTTTTTTTATTTCATGATTTGGGTCTCACTACACAGTTCAGACTCATAGTGATCCTCCTGTTTCACATTCTTTAGTGCTGGAATGACAGTCATGTGCCACCTTATCTGGTCTTGGTAGCCAGGCCTGGAGCAGGGTCAGCATGGCATGTGGTAACTTGGATGAAACCCAGGTCCTTAAAGCACTGAGCTATCTCCATGGTCCAAAATGACCTCCTCACAAAGGGATGTGCATGAGTATTTTTGGCGTCATGGGCAGAATGTTACGTATTGTGTCTACATGCCCTTCCCAAAGTGTCATAAGCTCGTAAGTGGGGCTTTTCACTGCCAGCTTGATCTAGGTTATGCAATGCTATGTTTAAGAGTGAGCGTTGGTAAGTTTAGTTCATTGCTTGAAATTAGCATATATCCACACAAGGCTGAATGGATTTGTTGAAGACGGTGTCCTACCCTGGATGTAGGTGGAACCAAACAAAAGGCTTGAGTGGGATAAAGCAAAGTGTGTATGGGATAAATAGAAAGGGGAGGCTTGCTGCTTGCTGTCATCTTGCCTGTTCCACTGTGGGTTGATTCACCTCTGCCATACTCTTCTGCCACACACCCTACCTTATTACAGCCAGTGGACTTTCAACCAAAATCTCTAAAATCTGTGAACTAAAGTAAACCTTTCCTCATTTACCTTTTGAATGTCTGGCATTCTCCCTCAGCATTGAGAAGGCTAAGATAGTTCTCATTTGCTTCAAAACCAACAGTTAGAGGAATGTACAGATCAACATGACTAGGATGACAGTTCATAATGACTGTTGTCAAAAAGAAAAGACATATGAAATGTTTCCATTGTCAAGAGAAAAGGCAACATTAGTATACTATCTGGGTAAGAATAAATAGATATAATTATTATGGAAAATATTATGTGGGTTTCTAAGAAAATTAAAATGGAATTTCCAGATGACTCCACATCCCTCTTCTGAGTACATACCCTCAAACCACATAAATTACTTTCTGAAGACAACTGCACTCCTAGGTTCATTGTATCATTGTCTAGAAAACGCAAGAAATAAAAACTACCTAAATGTCTATTAACAGATTAATAGAAAAATAAACTGGTAACACACACACACACACACACACACACACACACACACTCCCCCAAACACACACGTACAAACATACAAGAACATTATGATGTCTTTAGAAAGAAAGCAATCCTGCCAGTCACTCACCACGTTATTGAAGACATGGGGGACATTATGACATATGAAATAAGACACAGACATAGAAAGACAAATATTGTGCGATCTCACATTTTTAATCTAAAATATGTGCTGTCCATTGAAATAGAAAATAAAATAGTGGTTCCCAGTAGTGCTGGGATGACAGAATGGACATTGAGGACCTAGGCCAATAGTTAGTTGCAAAGCAAGAAATATGGAGGATGGAAAAGCCTAGAAGCCTAATGTGCAGCATGAGAACAAGAGTTGATAATAAGGTATTGTATTCTATATGTTTTTCTAAAATGTTAGGTAATAACTACTGCTGTTATCAGGGTCAGGGGAAGGTGGAACTGTGGGATGTTATGTATGTGAACTGTGGGATATTAACTTGCTTCATGGCCATCTTATTCTATAGGTATAATTAAATACACAGAGTGCAATTTAAAAACAATCATTAAAAAGACACTCAGTGCTCCACTTAAGATAGAAATTGTGGCTCAATACTATTTGATATCACTCAATAGTCTTGTTTATGAATCATCTTCTGGCTCATTTGCCCCAATTCATTAGAGGTCATCAGGATTTTCTGGGTCACTTTACACTTAGTTGGCACTAGAGTTTGACATCCATTTTAAAACTTAATCCTTTACCAGAGAAGCTCTGCTTTTCTTTTCCATTCTCTTCTATTTCCACTCCTTTTCTAAGTGTGAATTACTAATCTTATTGCTGTATGGTCACTCTGATGTGGCATGAAGAAAAGATTAAGAACATAGGACTGTGGATATTACAGTGACACTGCTTCCTTTTCTAAAAGACAGACAATCAAATATTTATGAGTGCACATCTTTGTTTCTCCCTGAGGAACCTTTGAGAGAATGGAAACGTTTTTTTGTCTTAGAACAAGAATTCTTGATCAATGAGGGTTAAAAGTTCAAGAGGATAAGAAGTTCAGTGAATCCCTGAAGAACCACACCGATGTTCTAAGACAGAGCTTGTAAAGGTCTTCTTTTCTTGAAGGCTCTCACAAAATGGTGCATTATCAAAATGTCACCTATTTGGAATCCACACCTAACTCTGTATTCATCTATGGATCTTAGAGCTCCATAGAGATTCATAACTGGATTTTCACACTGTCACTGGTCTGTTTCCCTCAGAAGAGGTCAACGAGATGTAAAATATACTCTCAGTCTCTGACTTTAACAACAGGAACCTGCTGTTTAAATTTCTTTCAGTGGTATTTGCAATTGCACACATACCAAGCACACACACAGAAAATTTAAAATGATTTTTCCAGTTAATGTGATCTTTTGCAAGTAGGTGGTCTTTACATTTATTGTTTCACTACCATGTGGAGAAATACTATTGTCACTGTACTTTTCTTATCTTTATGATTAATATTATAAAAATAGCAAAACCCTAGCTCTTAATGAATGCTAGAAAACATCCAGGTGGTAATTTTGTTTTCTGGCTGATTCTTGAATATCTTCATTAAGGAAACACACTATGTCCTGAAGGATTTAAAAATTTTTATCCACGTCAGATGCATTTGTAATAGCATTTGTAAATTTACATTCTTATTATGTGGTGTTATTCACATAATCCTCATATGTGTAGATAGACACTTAAATCTCTCAACCATTTCACAAAATGAACACTATTAATTATAGCCATATTTAAGATGACATAGAAATTTACATTTAATCATTTGTTTTAAAACAAGTTATATTCAAGTCAGGATAATCTACTTTGTTAATACTGTACTAAATATCTTTTCAGTGACATGATTTAACCACTATAAATCTATAGGTATTGAAATTAGTCATTTACTTAAATTATTTAAAAGCCACATAATGGCTCATTTTTTTTTGAAAATTACATGATCCATCATTATAAGAATCAATAGGATAAAACTCTTACTTTTAAGAAACTTTTTTCTTGCTGGAATTTTTATGTAAAGTTTTGTCTCTATAAATTAAAAGGGCCTTCCCGAATCATCTTTCCCATGACGGTGTTCTGAATGAATTACTATGTTAGTTACCTTTCTGTTGCTGATATAAGTTGCCTGATAGTAACAACATGATCTAATTTATATTGATATGATTTTCAAGAGTTTAGTCTATGGTCAGCAACTTCAAAATGGAAACATTACACCAAAAGGAACAAAAGTGCTTACTCAGTGGCAGCTAGGAGGGAGAGTGAGATAGAAAGAACAAGAGAAGAAGGGTTCAGAGGTCATATAAAACCTTTAAAAGTATGCTCCATTAATATGATTCATTCAGTTGGGCTCCATCTTCTATTAACCCCATTGAGATATGAACTCATGAATGGATTCATCTGTCAGTGAGCCCAGTGCCTTCATGATCCAGGTGCCTCTTGGGACTCCCACCTCTACACTTATGAGCTTTAAGAGAAATTATTTTCTATCCAAACCATGGCAATAACTCACATACTAATTCTTAAAACAGGATTGCTTTTCAAGTTCCCTTAAAGAGTAATAACTAGCCCATAGGAAATAGTCTTTAGATATTAAAAATAACTTTAAAGTTATGCAAGAGATATAAAGTTGATAGTATGTAAGGATTTAGTGAGAGGGAGGAATATGATCTCTCAGCTCCTAACATGTCATTTATTTCAATATTCTATTTTCTAGTCCTGACACAGATAAGATGTGATCCAAATATGGCAAATGGTTAAAATTTAAAAATTGTTCACAATAAAACATGCAGAATACTTCTTCTTAATTTGGATACACTTACTCTTTTATTAGTGATGCTTTTTGGATCTACAGTGATGCAGATCCATTATCAAAATGTCTTTAGTTGCTCTATTATGACTGCTTCAATGTCCTGTTTTAATTTAAAACGTTTACCTTTCATGGTTATTTTAATTTTAGGGAACATCTAGATGTTACATGGTTTCAGAACTAGGAAATAAGTGGGTGAAAATACATAATAATGCTTTTCCAAGCCTGCTTACTATTGGATGACCTTCAACAGCAGTATTCATAGCAACAGTGATCACATATCATAAAGACACACATGAAAACAGACTTCTGCAACTGCCCCAAATGTGGCAAGAACAATGAATTAAGTGTGTTTAAATTGAGGCAGAATATTTTGAAGGAGATTAAACCAATGTGTCTTTTAGGTAATAATTTTTTAAGTTTAAATATTCAATATATATTTTGTCTCTTTCACATAGGTGTAGATTATGGTATTGAGAAGTTGAACTTGCTAAATGGTAAAATGTTTGATAACAGATAAGTATGTATATCACAGGTAACTAATAGAATGTTATAGTTAGATTTTTCTATTTAAGCATGGCATGGAAGAATTTTAGTGGACTCTGGGTAGCCTGAAGGACTCTGGTACGTTCTGATAATCCTTAGCCCCCAGCACACAGGCATGGAGCTTCTGCTGGTGCCAGTCCAAACTTTTAAGAACTTAGGAGGACCCTAAGGGGCCCAGGGATGCAGCAGAGCTACGATCTCTGGGGCCAGTGCAAGCAGGTGCTGAGCTTTCTTGGAGCTATTTAAGAACACTGGAAAACTCTGGGCAGCCTATGTAACTCTATCTGGGTGATTGCTGGGCGCTTCTAAACTAGCAAAACACAGGAGCAAAAGGCAATATCAATCCTCTAGGCCACACAGAACAAATTTAGGATAAAATGACATATGAGAACTTGGAAATTACACACTTGAAATAATACCAACTGAAGTAATGAAATAAGTTCATCAAGCTATAGAAGAAATAAGATAAGAAATAATCCCTCAGGACCAAAAGGAAAGGAAAATAATTGTGAAATAATTCCTCAGCACAACTAAAGAAGACATAGCAATATAGAGAATAGAAACATGATGGAAACACTGAATGAACAATATAAGAAAGAATTAGAATGCAAGAAACAGACTCAGACACATATCAGGAAACTAAGAACTTTATTGAAAACTAGAAAAATTGTTTAAATGAAACCAAAGAGGGGCTAGGGAGATAGCTCTGTGGCACAAGTGCCTGCCTGCCAAGTGCAAGGTCGTGAGTTTGAACCCCGGTCCCGCCAAAAAAAAAAAAAAAAAAAAAAAAAAAAAAAAAAAAAAAAAAAAAAAAAAAAAAAAAAAAAAAGAAACCAAAGAGACTTTTAGACCTCAAAATGTTTCAGCTAATGAATGTAAATTAAAATATCTCTTAAAACTAATAAGGAACCAGGAAACAGAAGTTCAACAGCTACAGGGTGGTGAAAAGAAAAATAATATAAGAATAACAGGTATCAGTGAAGAAGTGGGAGACAGCACAAATGATATAAAAAGACTATTTGCAGACATACTAGCAGAAAATTTTCCAAACATGACAGAAGGAACTGATATACATATAGGTGAGGCCTATAGAATTTCACAATTCTTGATCACAATAAACCTACATGTAGACGTATAATAATCAAGATCTCAGAAGCTCAGAAAAAGAATAGAATATTAACAACTTCCAGAGAAAAAAGATAGAGTTTTTACAGTGGAAAGTTGATCAGAATCATTGCAGATTTCTCAACACTAACCATCAAAGTAAGAAGAGCTCAGAGCAAGGTATTTCAGGTCCTGAAAGAAAATGAATTCCGACCCAGATTGATGTGTCCTAAAGAACTACCTATCAAATTGAATGGCAAAATAAGATCCATGACAAAGAACATTTGAAGAAATTCATGAGCAGTAAACCAACCCTAAAAAGAATATTGACAGATATTCTAGAAAGAAGCAGAAGTTATCAGAGCTCCAAGAACAACAGAAAGCAATCGTCAAAAAGGAAGTAATTAAAAAGAAGGAACATATACAGAGCCCAGAACAGGAAAATAGCATGACACAAAGGTAAGCCAACATATATCAGTTATAACCATTGATGCGAATTGCTTCAACTCACCAATCAAAAGAAACAGACTAGCAGAGTGGATTAAGAAGCAAAATACAAAAGTATGCTGCATTTGAGAAACATATTTAACTCAAAAGGAAAGTCAAAAGACTAAAAGTCAAAAGATGAAAAACAATCCTCCATGCCATAGGAAATCAGAAAAAAGCAAGAGTAACTATCCTGGTTGCTGACATTATAAACTTCAAACCAAAAATCATCCAAAAAGATAAAGTTTACTACATACTTGTTATGGGAAAATTGCAAGATGATGTCATAACAATTATAAATATATATGCACGCAGTATAGGAGCACTCTCCTACATAAGACAAATTTTAACAGATGTAAAATATCAAATGAGAGGGCAGGGAGAAAGCTCAGTAGAATAAGCACTTGCCTGGTAAGTACAAGGTTTTGAGTTCAATCCCTGGTATACCCCCACACACACAAATAATCAAATGAACAATAATACAATAATAATAGTGTACTTTAACATGATACTGTTACAAAGAGATAGGCAAACTAGGCCAAAATCTAGCAAGTAATTAACAGGACTAAATCAAACTTGTGAGGAGATTAACTTGCTAGACCTTAATGGAGTGTTTTATCCAGCAATAACAATGCACATTCTTCTTAGCTGCACATGTGATATTGTCCAAAATAGACCATATGCTAGCACACGGAGCACTCTTCAGTAAGTACAAAGGAATTGAAGTTATCCCGTGCAAACTGTCTGATCACAGTGAAATAAACCTGGAAATCGTTGACAAAAGAAACTACAAAAGACATATTAAATAATAACATCCATAACAACCAGTGAATCCTAGATGAAATTGCAGAAGGAATTAAAAACTATTTACAAGCAAATGAAAATGCAGATACAACTTACTGAAACCTGTGGGATGCAATGAAGGCTGTCTTAAGAGGAAACTAAATAGTAGCAAAATCCTAGATTAGGAAAGCAGAACAAGACACATAAATTATCTTGTGATGTACCACAAGCTCCTGGAAAAAAGAATTGCAAGTCAATCCAGGGTCCAAAGAAGACATGAAATTATAAAGTTTAGAGCAGAAATTAATACTCTGGAGATGAAGAAAACAATAGAAAAAAATAAATGAACCAAAGATTTCATTCCTGTGAATGAAAAAATCAAATTGATAAACCCCTAGCCAACATAATTTAAAAAAAGAAGAAAAAAACTGAAATTCATGCAATAAAGAATACATAAATGCAGATGATCATCAACATGTACTTCCAAAATCTTTACTCTCACAAGATGGAAAACACAGAGGAAACGGACAGTTTCCTAGATGCATATGAAATGATGAAGCTGAGTCAAGAAGATATATGAACACTGACTCAATATAAGAAACAAATTGAAAATGTAATTTAAAATATCTACCATCAAAGAAAAGTGCAGGTCCCGATGGATTCACACCAGAATTCTACAAGAAATTGGACAGGATTTAACGCCA
This sequence comes from Myocastor coypus, assembly GCA_004027025.1. Classification (NCBI taxonomy): domain Eukaryota; kingdom Metazoa; phylum Chordata; class Mammalia; order Rodentia; family Myocastoridae; genus Myocastor; species Myocastor coypus. Next base: position 79,379 of record PVJA010003307.1, read on the forward strand.
AGTTGTCTGAAACTCTTCAATGAAATTGAAAGGGAAGCAATTCTCCCAAACTCATTTCTGGTTTCAAATATTACTTTGATTCTAAAGCTAGAGAAAGACTAAACTAAAAAAGAGAAATACAAGCCAATCTCTCTAATGAATACAGATGCATGAATCCTTAGTAAAATACTAGCAAACAAAATGCAGCAAATCATCAAGAAGATTATATAACATGATCAAGTGGGATTCATTCCAGGAATGTGGGGATGGTCCAGAATACACAAATCCATAAATGTAGCATACTGCATCAATAGAACCAAGAACAAAAACCACAACATAATTTTAATTGACACAGACAAAGCTTTTGCCAAAGTCTAACATTCATTCATAATATAAACTCTACAGAAAATTGGAATACATGATGTGGTAGTGGATACGTTGAATCCACTGGAGATATCAGAAGCTTGGTTGAATTCTTGGCCATGGGGGAGGGCCCATGTTGGGGTCCATCTGCTTTGACCCTGGGACATGATGGGTCCCATCCCAGAGTGACTCAGCACAAAAGTTGTATATCGAACAATTGAGGAAGGCTGCATGCCCATCACCACATTACCTTGGAGAAGTCCTGGTATGTGCCACTTTGCAGCTGTGTCACTTTGGAGGAGCTTGGTCTTCACAGCTCACACTTCAGAGGATCTCTGACCTTTGCAGTGGAATATTGGGCTTGATGGGCACCGTAGCTGTTGCTCCTCCTCTGCTCTTTGTTTCTTCCTGCTGTTGTGAACTACTGTCATTTGCCTTGGAGCCAGCTGAGTATGAACTGAAACCTCCACAAACTGTGAGCTAAAGAAACCTTACTTTCCTTAATTTTGAGTGTCAGGTATTTGTCCCAGCAATGAAAGAAAAGTAACTAGTACACATTTTCTATGTCTCAACCTAACTGAAACCAATAGTGAACATCATACTACATGGACAATAACTGAAAATCTTCACTGTAAAATCAGGAACATGACGAAGATGTCCCCTGTCTTTAATCCAATTCAATATAGTTCTGGAAACATTAGCCAGAACAATTAGACAACAGAGAAATGAAAGAATAAGAATTGGAAAAGAACAGGTAAAATTATCATTATTTGCAAATGACACAATACCGTACATAGAGGATCTCAAATACTCTACCAAGAATCTTATACATTTAATCACCAGATTCAGCAACGTAGCAGGATACAAAATTAACACCCAAATTCTGGAGCATTTTTGTACATAAACAATGAATACACTGAGAGACAAATTAGACAAACCATGCCTTTCAAAACATAAAAAAAATACTTAGGAATCAATCTCACAAACGACATGAAAGACTTATACAAGGCAAAATTATAATACTCTGAGAAAAGTGATTGAAGAGGATTTGAGAAAATGAAAAAATATTCTATGCCCCTGGAAAGGAAGAGCCAACACTGTGAAAATGGCCATACTCTCAAAACTGTTATGCAGATTTAATACAATCCCAATTGAAATACCATTAATGTACCTCACAGAGCTAGAGAAAATTTTCATTAAATTTATTTGGAGTCAGAAGAGAACCAGAATATCCAAAGCAATACTGGGAAATAAAGGAAAGGCAAAAGGTATCACAGTCCTTGACCTAAAATTATACTATAAAGCTACTGTGATAAAATCAGCATGGTACTAGCATAAAGACAGACAGAGGATCAATGGCACATATTTGAAGATGTATACACAACTACAAACATATTCAGCTTCCTTATCTTTGATGAAGGACCAAACAGCCTCATGGGAAGAAGACAGATAGCCTTTTTAATAAATGGTACAGGAAAGCTGGCTTTCCTTGTGCCAAATGCTAAAACTAGACTCATGACTGTCATGATGCACAAAGCTATAGTCAAAATTGATCTAATATTTAAATATTAAAACAGAAACACTAAATCTCTGGGAGGACAATGTAGGTAAAACTTGTAAAGGCATAGGGATAAGTAGAAAGTTCATGAACAAAAACTAAACTGCACAGGAATTACTTCAAAAAATCATTAATTGTATTCTCGTTTTGAAAAGTTTCCACACTTCAAAGCAAATCTCCAACACAGCAAAAAGAAAACCCACAAAATGGGAAAGAACTATAGTTGACTGTTCCTCTGACAAAGCCCTTTTATCTAAAGTATATAAAGAATTTCAAAAATCAGAGCCTGTAAAATAAAAAAATTCAACCCAAAAATGGGCATCTGAGATGAATATACACTTCTCAGAGAAAGACATACAAATGGTAAGCAAATATGTGCAAATGCACTCGACATCGTTGGTCATTTGGGAAATGCAAAATACACCACTTAGATTATATATCATCCCAGAAAGAATGGCTAACATTAAGAAGTCAGCGAATAACTGATGAGGCTGCAGAAAAAATGGAAAACTTCTGCACTGCTGCGGGGAGTGCAGGCTGAGTACAACCACTATGGAAATCAGCATGGTTTTTCCTTCAAAAGATACTGTTATGGTTTATGTCTAGTTGTTCCCCCAAAGCCTCATGAAATCATGAGACATGGCTTCTATAGATTGAGACTTGATTCATGATCCCTGGGATTGTGTTTTAGTACTGATGGGATTATCAGTCTGAGTAAGGCTGAGACTATGGGCGGATATCCTAAGTCAGACAGCCTGAATGTAATATAAAGAGCAACAGAGAGACAGACAAAGCTGTTGCTGTTGCTCTGCTGCCCTGTTTGGTTGGCTGCCTCTGCCACCACTTTCTTGCTGTTCCACCGCCATGAACTGGATGCTCTCTGCCCTGTTCCACTCAGCCTTGGGCCAGCCGAATATGGACTGAAACCTCCAATAACTGTGAGCTAATAAACCTTTCTTTCCTTCATTTTGCATGTTGGGTCCATATTGATATACATGCACTTACGTTTACCATAGCTCATTTTGTCATAGCTAAATCCTGCAGTCAAACTAGATGTCTACGAGCTGAAGAAGATAGAGTATTTTTACACAATGTAGTAGTATTCAGCTATAAAACAGGATAAATTTGAGTCTTTTGCTGGTAAACAGATCTAACTAGAGAACATACTCTTAAGTGTAATAAATCATACCTGCATGTGCAAACATCACATTGTCTCTTTAATGCGAGAACCTGACAGAGAAAAATAGAATCTTAAGGGTACAATAGACACTGGTAAAAGGAAATCAACTTATTCCAAAAGAAGAGTCCACAGGGTGCTCAGCATCTCACTACTAGATCAGACTTGTAGTAGTCTGCTTGTTTACAGCCTCCCAAGAGCTGGGATTCTAGGAACACGCCACCATGCCCAGGCTCAATTGCCATCACTGCATGCCCCCAGGGGTGGAGCCAGCACAGAATACTCTCAGATTGAACTCCCGGTCCCTGCACCTGCTTGCAAGCACTTTAATCTGCTGAACTGTTTTGCCAGCCCTGATGTTTTCTATTTTAATTCTCATTTGTAGTCTTTAAAAAGTCATGGCATAATTCACAAAAAGATAAAAATTAATTTATGTTTTGAAATATTACCAAATAAGACAAGGACATTATCAAAAATACTTTTTTTTGTTGTTGTTGAGCTTGAGGTTATAATAAAAGCTGATGATGCAGTAATGGACTTGTCCCACTGAGAATTACTTCTTATGTTACTTTTCAATGAATATAAATTTATACCTTTTCTCTTAGATATCATTTTTAAAATTATGGCCAAAATTATGTTGATGCATTATTTCCATTAAACTAATCTTTTGATTGCTTTTAAAATTTTTATCATAATTTTTAAAAATATCTAATTAGGCCTCAGTTTCTCTCTTATGTTCCTCATTGCCAAGACTCAAACCTGTAGTTTAAAGGATGAGAGACAACCAGGTATGGTGGCTCACGCCTGTAATCCCAGCACTCATCAGGCTGAGGCAGGAGGATCGGTGCGAGTTCGAGACCAGCCTGGGCTACAAAAGTGATCTCAAGGCCAGCCTGAGCTGCATAGTGAGACCCTGTCTCAAAAAAGACAAAAAAAAAAAAAAGGATGAGAGACATATTTTCATGATATTTTGTAGAGCTGGAGCACAGCATGGCAGAGGAGAATAGCAGAGGAATAGCTTCTCACAAAGGTAGACCAGAGGCAGAATGGTGAGTGAGGCTAGAAGGAAAGCCTTTTTCTATTGAGCTCCACCTCCCAACATGACCTTCAGCTTTAAACTTGTCTGTGCACTAAGCCACTGCTGCATGTCACACCTCCATGATCCAGGCCATCTTAAAACCTTCATTCAAGTGCAGAAAGCCTCCAGGGAGCATCTAGCTATAAAACATAACAGTTCTTCTGTTGTAACTTGCAACAAAGACAGATTTAAAGTAGTAATAAAATGCACCATGATATGCAAAACTATACTATTTAATATGAGGCAAAAATAATACCACACTGATTTTGAGAAATAAGTGGAAATATATTTACAGGTATATAATAATTTTGCCTTTTTTCTTTCATAAATACATTCCAAATATTACCTGAGGATAATTAGCACCTTAATATTTTGTGATGATTTTCATAATAAAAAGTGTGGAATTCTCAGTATTCTTAGCTGCTACTTTTGAGAAATTTCATTTTCATTTGGACAAAGAGGTCTTTCATGACCTACTTAACAGTCTCATAAGAGAACAATATGCAATTTATTAATTATAACAGCCCTACAAACCTGTTTTTAAACTGTTTCATAGCTATTTTTTTCTCACTAAAATAAATAAAAATAAATAAAAATGATTTCATACTCATTACGACAAATTTCTCACATGTCCAACTGTAAACCAAGGGGAAAGCGATTACTTAAGCTACTAATCAATAAAATGAGAGACCTGGGATTTGTTTAGATCAGTTATGTATCATCTCTAGTGGTTAAACTTTATTGAGGTCAAAATAGGTCCATTCACAGTAAGAGAATTTGTGGGTTGTTTATAAAGATAAACACAATTTTCAAAAATAGTTCAACATAAAACTATGTTTTTTAACAACCAACAGATGTGATTATATTAAAATGCAATTACCCTGGCTGGTGAGTGGGTAAGTCTCTGCTTCTGCAATATTTAAAAAAGTAGCACTGTTAAAGTACTGTCTGTTGTTCAATTTTCACTAAAAGTTGTGCGGTAGAATGTGGAACAGTGTAGACACTGTATGGACATGAGCACAGTATCATGGGCTTTTACGTTTATGCATTTTCTCCCTTGTCGATGTCATGATTATGTTTGGTTTTAATGACTGTGCGTCTCAGAAAGGATTTATTATTTCCGTGACTCTTCACTATTTTCAAAAGCTGTTTCAAAGAGAACCATAAGCTGTGTCTGTGTCTCTATTCACCTATTTTAATTAATTGTAGATTATATTAACTATGTTACCTCTCCTCACATGAGACCAAAAAGAAAAATTGCTTTAGTCCTTCTGGTAAATTAGTTTATTATGAGAAATTCTCAATCTAAATTTGAGGAAGATGTTCTCCTCCTGCTTAGTGCCTTAGCTTCATTGTCTCACTTGGAATTGTTCTAGCGGAGATGACGCCCTGTGGCAGAGAATTTTCTACTTACTCTTATGCAAAAACGTATGTGTTTAATCTCTCTCTCTTTCTGTCTCTGTGTCTCTGTTTCTCTCTGTCTCTCTGTCTCTCTCTCTGTCTCTGTGTCTGTGTTTGTGTCTGTCTATCTGTCGGTCTGTCTGTCTGTCCGTCTGTCTTTCCTTTTCTTTTCAGACCACATACAAATCCATCAGAAAATAATTAGTGCTCTTGAAAGGTGTGACCAGCTGACTGCAAACAAGACATTAAGAGATACCTACTCTCCTCTCTGTTTTCTGATGTGTGCCTATTATTGTTTCCCAGGGTTCTCTAGTAGCACCAGGTTTTCATTCACTGTGATGGTTAGGTTTACAAACATTGTTACCATTCTTTTGTGTCTCACTTCCCCATTGTCTTCCTGCTGCTTCCTGGAATCACATGCTATGCCATGGTGAAATGTTATTTATTGAAATTACTAATTTGAAATAGCCACCAAAATTATTTTTTGGTTTGGGGTCACTGCAACAGGAGGAACTGTATTGCGGGGTCATGGCTTTGGAAAGGTTGAGAACTGCTGCATAAAGTCTCCTGCCCACCTTTGTTCGCTGCTGTCTGGGTTGGCTAGACAGCCAGCCTGTTTGATGACCCCAATAAATCTTCTACTTGCGTCAGAATGCCTGGCCTGGTTGATTGCACGGGTTCGGATCTAAAACTAATATTGTTTAGACAAGATGTTTCCGCATGTTGTCCTTCGAATAACTGCTACAAAGACAACAATTTGCAATGTATTAGTTATTGTAACCATCCCACTAACCTATTGTGCAACTTTCAGTGTTATTCACCTTTTTTCTCATTAAAATGAATAAAAATTGTTAAAAAAAAAAAGATTTGGCATATGTATTAATCTTGCACCTATGACTCTGGTAAGTGATTATTGATGGACCATACTATGTTGGAAAAGTGAAACCACTGAACAAATATTTAGAGACTGAGTTGTTAATTTTGTTAATAACACAAAATGCAAACGCTTGTTGAATATAAATTTTTAAAAAGGAAAATTTGCATTCATATTTTAACAAAAGAAATAATGACTGAATATAATAACTATAGTATAATAGTTGCATATCAATAGAGAACGATTTAGATAAACTCTAGAGCATGATAACTTGATTGACTGTAACTAATGACAAATATTCTCAGTGCAATACGAAATTAAACTGAAAACATCTTAACGTTTGTTGAATGGTTTTCTTAGTTGTTTTAACATCATATAGTTGTGAGTCTGTTTTCTTATGTTGACGTTTTAAGCCAGTAGGCAAGGGCATTTTCACTGAATAATGCTTTCCAGTATACAAGATGAAGGTACAAAAGCAATACAGAATAATCCTGAAAATTAAATGGGAACTATTTATGTTAGAAAGTAGGTCAAACTATGAATGTGAATTCCTTCTTTTGAAAGAAAAAAATAAAAGAGTCTTTTCTGGCTCTCTGAACTGAAACAGTTCAATAGGAGATGGTGCAGGACTCTGGTGGTTGATACACTGCATCAACTTGAGAAGTAAAAGTCTTAACTAAATTGGTTGGCAATTCCATGCCTTAGGGCAAGGAGGCTCCTCCCTAGGATGTTGAGGCCCACCCTTAGTGACTCAGCACAAAAAGGATATAAAAGGGAATCAAGGAAGTCTGATGAGGGGCACTGTCTCTGAGTCAGCATGGAAAGAAGAGACGCTTTCTAGACCCCACCACTCTGCCTTTCCTTTTGCTCTTGCTGCTTTCTGCTGCTGTGAATTGCTGCCTCCTGCTATGTGCTACACTGCCTTGGAGCCAGCTGAGTATAGACTGAAAACTCCACTAACTGTGAGCTAAGTAAACCTTTTCTTCCTTCATTTTTGGTGATGGCTATTTTGTCCCAATAACAAGTGAGAAGTAAGCAAGACAAGAACAGCATCTTTTTTTTTTTTTTTTTTTTTTTTTTTTTTTTTTTTTTTTTTTTTTTTTTTTTTTGCGGGACTGGGGTTCAAACTCACGACCTTGCACTTGCCAGGCAGGCACTAGAACAGCATCTTTATGTTGACCATCAGTTGTATTTCGATGCAGACTAGAGTTTCTTGAAGAAAAGGTAGATTCTGGGTTAAGACCCAAAACAGTATAAATGGAAAAACATGTTTGTCTTCAAGCATATTAATGACATCATTTAGTGAGTCACAAAAGACAATAGCAAAGGAGCTCTCTCAAGCCTGTACTGTAAAATTAAAGCATCAAAAGAAGAAAAGGAATTACAATCTACTGAAATATATCAACTTTAAAAACCATGGATGATGTAGTATTCTAACTTGAAGTCATTAGTATACATGTTCTGTTTCATTTCATCAGTGAAGAAATTTAACTTATATTTATTGGCTGTGCTAAATAATATTTTTCTGTGTGTGTGGAAATGCCACACACACACACACACACACACACACACACACACACACACACACACACACACGGCAAACAGCCAAGCCAAGGAAAATGTAGAAAATTTCTTGGATAAAATGTTAGATATACTTAATATTTATATGGCCCTAAAAATTTAATAGACCTAAGAACTAAGTCATGCATTATTCAAAATGTCTTCGTAGCCACATTTCTGAAGATCCCAGCAATGCTGTCAATAGTCAACATATAGTGATTTTGAAGTGAAATCTTATAATCTTGTTCTTAGCAGTAAAGCCTCTAAAATCGCCTCCCATGCAAAGTATCTGTAAATTTAATGTTATATTTATAAGTATTATTTCCCTTTCCTGAAGGTTGTACCGACATCACATAGTACAAGGATATAGACAAAGGATTCTTGGCTAAAACACTTGTTAATGCCACTCCATACAAAGACATCAGCTACCAACATCAGCAGCTCTTTTTCACACCCTGGCCACTACCTGCTTGGCTTATAGGAAGCCAACACTGACAAGGAACAACCTAGCTTGTTGTCAGTAAGTTTCTTCTTCACTGTTTTTGACAATCTCTAACTCATGCATTGTTACTTTTGTTCCTGTTATGGTTTATGTCTAGTTGTACCCCCAAAGCCTCATGCAGTCATGGGGCGAGGACTTCTATAGAGTGAGACTTGATCCATGATTCACTGGGATTATGTGTTTCAGTACTGATCTAGAGCTTGAGACTTGATCCATGATCCCTGGGATTATGTGTTTTAAGTACTTCTGGGATTATGGGTGTAGCCTAAAGCAGATAGGCTGAGGTGGAGAGCCTGAATGTAATATAAAGAGAGACATACTAGAGCTGTTGCTCTCTGCTCCTCTGGTTGTTCTCTTGCCTCTGTCACCATTGTTGCTGTTCCGCCACCATGAACTGCTGCTCTCTGCCATGTGCCTCTCTGCCTTGGAGCCAGCCAAATATGGACTGAAACCTCCAGTAACTGTGAGCTAAATAAACCTTTCCTTCCTTCATTTTGGGTGTTGAGTATTGGTCCCAGCAATGATAGAAGAGTAACTAAGACAGTTCCCTAACTTCCATTTCCTTGTCCCAAGACAGGAATCTTATTCAGTTTCATACAAGGGAGTTTTAAACATTTTAAAGTGCTTGGTTTATTCACCACTATACACCAAAACAGTCTAGAGAGGCAACCTTCCTAGCCATCCTTGGCTCTGTATCATTTGACATCCTCTGGCCAAAAGTACTGAGAAGTCAAATCTTGAGACAAAGCAGAAATGTGTGGACCAAATCTGGCTGTGTCATTTGTCTGGTAGAAGGATTCTGTGGTACTTCTGCTTATTGGATCCAGTGTGCATAATCCAGGAAAGAGGATGCTAGTGTCTCTCACCTCCACTGCAAAACAGGACATGTGCAGATCGAGCTCCATCTACCTTGCCTACCTTTCCTAAGCTTAGAAGACTGGCTTGTCTGGACTCCTAGGCTTCTCCTTAGTCTCATTGTTTGTTTTCAAGTAACAAGTATATTTTCCTTGACTTCTTCCATGAGTTTTCTGTTTCACCACACCGTACCAAAGACTCTTTGCAATTCGTTCCTCATTTTGTTTGTTGACTTCCTTTGTGGTGCTCAGAATGCAGAATGGGTACCAGTATTACATAGACAATGTCAGTGGGTTAGAGCCCTTCCCTCACCTGCAAAAAGATACAGCAGGTCAGTTTACACAACTGTATCTTAGTGGGAGTACACGTATTCTCCAGATGACCCAAGGTTTTTCTCTGCAGGATGAGAAATACTAGAGTATTCCAGCATGTCTTTTTTAAGTATGTATGTCTCACCACATGTGTGAAACCATACAATAAATTTCAACTATATACTTTATACAACATCTAAAGCATACTTTTTAAAAAAATGTATTCAGGATGGGGTCTACAGGATCTCACTGCACAGATCCTACTCTGAGTGTTTTTCAGCCTCCCAAATGCTGGGATTACAGATACACACCACCACACCCTGTTTCAGTCACCATCTCAGCAAGCTCTGGGGGTGGGACTAAAGCATGCTTATTTTAACATTAAACTATGCTTTTTAGGGAATCATAGTTTAGTATTATGTTCATTATCTCTGTCAAGCCTTATTGAGAAGGCATGTTTACAACACATGTATAAAACATTTGAAATCATTTTCATTCATTAATGAAGGCCATGTAATACATTTGTGGGGCAAATATATTTGATGAACTATTTTCATTTATGAATCTATAAAGCCAGTCTTGGTAACATAATTGAGTTCAAAGCCAGCCTGCACTACACAGTGAGACACTGTCTCAACAAGAATAACCCAACACAAGCAAACAAACAGTATCCTCCTCAAAACTGTGCTGTGTCTATAAAATGGTTGTAGTTTCATCCAAACTCTGCTTTCAATTCAATAGATCCATGGTTCCAGCCTCAGTTCTCAGTACCTGTCGTGTCCCAAAGGGATGGTGATAGGGTCATGCTCTTGAATGTGCTTTTGAATGTGAGATTCAAAGTGTTTTTGATAGATAAAATTTACAATAGTCTAATGACATTGCCAGGAATTGAGAACTTTAAGAAGTATTTCCTCTACTATAGCTAAAACAACACCATACTAAATATTTACTTTCAGTAACTGTACATATTTAACATGTAATTCCAGAAGGGTAAATCTCATTTTTTTGATAGACATATGCTTCTTGGCTAACGTTCTGATTTTAGGGTCAAAAAACCCCATGCTTTTCCAGCTAAGCAGTTGCAAGTTGATGTTTAATTTGTGCCTGGATTATAATAGATCTTGGGTAATATTCAGCGTTTCTTTCCTTTAATAAAGATGTGCCACATTACCTTTGAAATATAATTAAAGGGGTATATGGGTTGAGTTTATTAACTTCTAGTTAATGTACAGTACTTGAAATCCTGTATGAATCTTTTACTATAAGACCTTCTTCGAAGATATGAATAGTACTTCTTGTCCCATCTTATTTGATAGGATACAGATGATTCTGTTAATTATAAGTTTTTTATCTTTTGTCCTTGGGTAAGGTAGATAAATTGAGGTTTCACTTTTAGTTTATTTATTCTGTCAGAGAGTCTGAATCAGGAGTTTAAAGTCGCTGTCTGACAATAAAAAGTCAACATCTGTTGAGGTGATTTATTATTTATGTATAAGATTTTATGGCATCTTTCCTCTGAAGAGCGGAGACCACTCCATACATAATTCTTACACTTTTAAAATACCTTTCACAAGGAACACCTATAAACATCCCAACATGAAAAGTGGCACCAAATGAAGCAAACAGATGAGAAGACACCAGAGAATTTGATCACAGTCTAGAACAGGAAATGTACCTAATAAACTAAATATTCACTTTATAGGGCCATTCGGGTGTTTTGCAAAGTCTTTCCAGCACATCAACCACTTGACTGTTTGAAAAATTATAAAGATTCTGTTTTTAATAGTTTTTGCTTGTGATACATAACATGCATAGCCATGGGAAGTTTGTACACCTGAATGTCACGTCTTGATCTTTTTTCCTTCCTGCCCTTTTATCTTCTGCAACCTCGAACTCCATTCCAGGTCTGCACAGTCTAGCCCCCTGCCTAGGCTCTGTGGGTACCTACCTTGTATCACTAGCTTCTCCTCTCTTGGTTGTGCCATTTAATGTGGAAATAAGACCTCAGGGCAACCAAAAGGTTTTTGCTTTTAACTCTTGCATACAGTGCAAGTTCTTAAAAGGTGGTTTGTGTTGGGCAAGTAAGTAATGTTTCTTAAAACCTATGGTCCAGGGCTGGTAAGATTGGTCAGCAGACTAAGCACCAGGTTAAGAAAGTGTAGGGACTGGAGTTTGATCCCCAGCACCACACACTATGCTAGTCCTGTCCTCAGGCACACTGAGCCGACCACCCAAGACCAGATGTGATGGTGCATGCCTGTAATCCAAGAGCTGGGGAGGCTCAAAATAAGAAAATCACTACAAGTCAGAACTGCAGAGTGAGACCCTGTCCCAAATACATAAATTAAAAACAAGCAAGCAAGCAAGCACACAAACAAAAAAAATCTGTGGTCCAGAATGACTCTCTATCTAGTCCTGGGGACTAAAGGGATTGAGTTGAGACCTCCTAGCCAGCTTTTCTGGTTAGTGATTAGCTAAAGAATATTCAAGCTCCAGCCAAATAGTTCAGCAGATTAATGTACCTTTAAACAGGTGTAGGGGCCAGGGTTTGATTTCTGGGCCTGTTGTGCAGGTCTTGCCCAAGGGGCGTGTTGAGAGGGCAATTGACACTGGGCATGGTGGCCTGCGCTTGTTGGAAGGCTGCAAAACTATGAGTCCAATCTAATAGTGAGACCCTGAACACCCTTGTAGACCCTTCCCTCCCCCTCAAAAAAAGAAAGCAAACAGAAAATTCAGCCACCAAGTGCTACAAAATCAAAGCAGTTAAGCCACTTCCTCTCCACAGAGTAAGTCTACCTGAAAAAATGAGCAGTGCCGGCCTATGTCTGTGTGCATCCAGCTACAACTTGACTGGTCAGTTCAGTGTAGATACCACAGAGTCAGCAGGAAGAAGTGAGATGGCAGGGTCAAGAAGTACAAAAGTCACCCTTGAATGTCGGTGTCCAATTGTGCATTCATTTGGCACTGACTTTCAAAGCTCTGACTGTAGCCATCGTGGGGCTGTGGGTAACTCGGGGTGGCGTCATGTGGCTGTAAGCATTGTGGGGTGGCTCAGCTGCTGTGAGGCATTGGACGCTGTAACAGAGGTTACCAATGCTTCAGCCCGTGAGAATTCTGGGTTACAAAAGGAGTCAATGAAGATCCAGTGGCTACGCAAGTAGCTCTACACAGAGGCTTCACCAGCCCTGTTGTGCTGTTGTCCAGCCTCCTAAGCAGCTACCTACAGCATGTGATGCAATAATGTCTGTTCTATGCCCTGATACACTGGACATCACCCAGTTGTGAGCTCCTGCAGTGGGGACACCCCACACCTAGCAGAGGCCTCTAGCCCCATGTATAAGGAAGACATGTTCCTTTGCTGTACTTGCTTAGCAGTTTTATTGTCTACCCATGAGAGCTGTGCGAGGCACATGGGAAAAGTTCAACTGAATCCTTTTCCTGCCTCATGGATGAAGGCATTATCTGTACAATGAACTCTATGTGTGAAAGCAAGCGTACTTGTTTATAAATGCTTGACACGTGGAAAAAAAAAAAAACAAACCCTCCGTGGTCTACTAATTCATGTATGAACGTTAGATAGTAAAATGTTAATGATTTAAATAACAAAAGAATTGATTTAAATAATTTAAACATGGTAAGATTAAACAGTTAATGAAAGCTCATATGAAGTATTTTCACAGGTATGAAAACATGTCTATGTGCCTTGTATTTCATGTACAGTTGACGTTACTTAAAAATTTAAAACTATGAAAAATGTGTTCTAGAAGCACAGAACAGAACATCAGTTACCAGAGATTGCAAATAGTCAGGAAGAGTGATGTGCGTGTGTGTTTGTGTGTGTGTATGTGTGTGCAAAAACACTGATTATCACAAAGTTATAGTAAAGTAAAAGGAATAATGTTGAGTATATTGTGTGTTCTTTGAATAATAAGAATAATGGAGCCGGGCGTGGTGGCTCACGCCTGTAATCCCAGCACTCGGGAGGCTGAGGCAGGAGGATCGGTGCGAGTTCGAGACCAGCCTGGGCTACAAAAGTGAGCTCAAGGCTAGCCTGAACTGCATAGCGTGACCCTGTCTCAAAAAGACAAAAAAAAAAAAAAAAAAAAAAAAAAAAAAAAAAAAAAAAAAAAAAAAAAAAAAGAATAATGGAGTCAGTGATGTAGGATACATACGTAGGAGCAAGGTTTTTGAATATTGTGACCACAGAGAAATGATAAAAGCTGAAAGTGCTATCTATGCTGACTACTCAGGTTTGACCCTAATGCACCGTATTCATGCGTTGAAGCACCATGTTATAATCCCAGAAACGTATGTACTTATTACATATGTTAACTATCAAATTTTAACAATGAAATTGAAAATACGTTCAAGGTTTTTTGTTTTGTTTTGTTTTGTTTTGTTTTTTTTTAGCTAGCTCAGACTGCCTTAAGGGTGGGTGTGGGGATCGAACCACCATCCTCCATGCTTACTGGGATTGACCATGTGGGCACTTAAACCACTGAGCTAACCCAAAAGCCCCCTGAAAATATGTTCAAATTGCATAGTCTTATTTATATCTGTGATTATATATACTGCATAACGTCTTAGTTACTCTTCTCTTGTTGCTGGGACAAATGCCTGACAGCCAAAATTAAGGAAGGAAAGGTTTATTAGCTCACAGTTACTGGAGGTTTCAGTCAATATTTGGCTGGCCCAGGGCTGGGTGGAACAGGGCAGAGAGCACCCAGTTCATGGTGGTGGAACAGCAACAAAATGGTGACAGAGGCAGCCAACCAATCAGGGCAGCAGAGTAACAGACTGAGTCTGTCTCTCTGTCTCTCTTTATGTTACATCAGGCTTTCTGCCTTAGCCTATCCACCTCAGGCCATATCTATAATTCCCAGCAGTATTCAGACCCATAATCTCATCAGTACTGAAACACATAATCCCAGTGACTCATGAGTCAAGTCTCAATCTATGGAAGTCCCCACCCCATGATTGCGTGAGGCTTTGGGGACAACTAGACATAAACCCTAACACATAGTCTGTGTTATTCTTATTTCCAATAGGAATAAAGGTCATCAGAATATTACTGATTCAAATGCATCTCTGAACTTTTCCTTAATAGGAGGTATGTGGATTTGATTTCATATCTGTGGCAAAGGAATATGACTTTTTAAATGCTTCTTTCAAGAATTTACACTTTAAACTTTGCTTTTAACTGGACAAAGTGAATATTTTCATAAATATAAAATGGAAAATATGGTGAATAAATGTACAGATTCATTTCAAAACTAAGACTTCACAGTTCTACACAGCTCTTCCTGTTCCTGACTCATGTTATTATGCTATGTGCTTATCTAACTTGTAGAAGCTAGGACCATTAACTACAGGAGGATATTAGGTTAAAAAGAAAGAAAAATAAGGGATACTGTTGTATTTTTGAAATGAAAGGTACTGAAGTAATTTTATATTCATTTCTTCCTGAAATGCATGTAATATTTAGAGAATTTTGGGGGCTCTCTTGTCATTGAATTCACTGCTAGTTTCAGTACGGAAAAGAATAATAAGCAACCATGAAGACAAAAAAGAGAGTGGAAGATAAAATAAGGGAAGAGCTTTGTTGTTGCATTAAGGAAAAATGAAAATACACCTACTCTTCCATGGTCATGTCAACAGAGAGGCAATAAGGCTCTGTGCATAGTTTTCTACCTTTGCCTCTTACACAGTGTATCTATAGGAAGCCACAATGGGAATTATTTTTTCCAAGTGTATTATAGCATTGTCGTATTTTCTTTAAGTTATATACCAAAGTAGTGATGGAAATGAGCAGGTGTTACAAGAGAAGCATGCTTTGGAATAGAATATCTATCTTCTTTCATGATCTCTTTAAATGAAACATGTAGAGATGGGAACTTGGAATGATACTTATTGTTTCCAGTCATTCTTGATGAAACATTTGGATTTCAGCATTTCCCTTACTTTTAAGAATATATTTATCTGAAATAGATGTCTTAGCGAAACATTTCAAAAGATGGATTTGATTTTTCTCCACCAGAAAAAAGACCACTCAATTTAGTTCTCTTCAATACATTTCCTAACACATATATATGTATGTTAAATTATAGATAGTATCATCAACCTTTTGAGATTCAGGAAGACAATCTTACGATTTTTAAACAGATGGAGAGACTGAAGTGCAACAAAATGGTTTAAGCATACTACATATAGAGGCAGGGTCTACAAGGGTGTTAAGAGGCCTGGCCAAATACTAGATCGGACTCATAGTGATCCACCTGTCTACTCTGATCTAGTATGGATTACAGGCACGCCTCCATGCCTGGTCTCAACTGCTGTCTCACTGTGCCGTGGGGGGAGGGGCTGGCACTGCAGGCCTGGGTTGAATCGTGCTTGCAGGTGCTTTAATCAGCTGAGCTATTTGGCCAAGCCTCTTAACACTCTTGTAGGCCCTGCCTCTTTATGTAGTATGCTTAAACCATTTTGTTGTCTTCAGTTTCTCGATCTGTTTAAAATAAGTAGTAAGATTGTCTTCCTGAATCTCGAAATGTTGATGATACTATGTATACTTTATTTAGACTCCTTTGGAAGACACATTCCTGTCTACATCTTCAGGACTCTTCTTAGACAAAAGAGTAAGGACAGTTAAAGGGATGAAAAATGTTGAAAATATAAGTATTAGGGTCCCTGGGAGAAAACAAACAAACAAACAAACAAACAAACAGAAGCTGATTAGAATAAGTGGGATAAGCAGTAGAGCTTAAATATTTAGAGAGCCAATAATGGGCTTGGATGTATTTGGCCATTTGTAAGGATCAGAATGAGCCACAGAAGGCAGTAATCTAATGTAATGTTGAGCACTATAACTGAAATGTATCAAGAGAAGATCCGGTCCAACTTCACAAGGACAAGAAACAGAGAAGTACCATTTAGAATGAACAGGAGGATTATACCTGACAGATGTTTCAAAGAAATCTGCAGCAATAATTAAGAGGATGAAATATTACAGGATAAAAAATTATAGGATGAAAGGAATAAATTTGCCTTTAAAGAAATCGGGAACATTAGCAATAGCAAAATTGAGACAGGCCATGACTTTGATTTTAACAAATGTTGACTTTGGATTTATACATATTGAATTTGACAAAAGAAAAACTGCAGAAGGGAGGACAGGCTTGGCTGTACTTCTGAGGAGATTCACTAACAATATAGATTGGCAAATAATTTTGATAATGTTTAAATCAAAAGCCTTAGGGAAAAAAAAAATCCCTGGACTTTGGATAAATGAGCACCTGGCTTTAATTAATAAAGCCTTTGAGAAATAGTATTACATTAGTGAAAATAAGTATGCATGAATAAAACTTGGAGGCATAGTGTCCGGCGCCGCAACACAAAGGCTTGAACGCCGGACTTAAGCTTGTAAACGTTTATTCAGTACAGCAGCCAGGATCTAACAAGATCCTCCACCCTTTACATCTCTGCCTCTTCTCCCCCTCCAGCCCGCGCTTCCCTCATATATAGCACTTCGCCCACCAATCACCATCGCTCGCACAGTCAAATCTGATTGGTTACTACATCGGTTGCCAGGCAAAAGCAGATTACAGCTAAATTGCTTTTCGCCGCAGGACAACCCGGAAGCAGGAAGCCGGCGCCATCTTTTGGGAGCGGCTCATGCTGAGGCCCTCAACAC